>JAEHOF010000345.1:0-14485 GCA_018257905.1 Gillenia trifoliata | reverse complement strand
AGCCCAGCCCGGCCCGTAAATTTCTCATCTCTTGAAAAAGCCCGGCCCGGCCCAGCCCGAGCCCGAAAAATTTGGGCCGGGCAAGCCCAGCCCGGCCCATTGACGACCCCTACAGCACACACATGACTCTCACGTGTATTGCACATGATCACTTAAGAGAATATAGCTTCTATGACAGCTGTCAAGATCCTAACATATAAGCTAATCTAATCCTGACTGTTCAATACAAATAGAACAAATACATTGAACAAAAATTCAAACAAGTGCATAAACTTCAATTCTTGAGCTAGAAGAGATATGCAACAATGCTTATATCTCAACACTCCCTTCTAAGCTTGTTGCTGATTTGACTCCAAGCATCCTCTTGAGGATATAGAATCTGTCCTTGGCAATGCTTTTGTAAAATGTCTGCCAATTGCTCTTCAGATTTGTAGCAAACAATGTTGATAATATTGTTCTGCATATCATCTATAATGTAATGGTACATTCTGCTGATGTGCTTTTATATTTGGTGGAATACTAAATTTCTTGTCAATGCTATGACAGAAGTGTTATCACAATATATGAGAGTAGCTTCAACTTGAACTTCTCCAAAAGCCTCAAACATAAATCTAAGCCACACTACTTGAGTTGTTGCCTCTGATGCACTCATATATTCTGCCTCTGCAGTTGACAATGTCACACTATGTTGTTTAACTGAGGCCCAAGTGAAAATACCACTGTCAAATGAAAATGCATAGCCTGAAGTACTCTTCATGTCAGATTCTTCACCACTCCAATCACTATCACAGTACCCAATTAGCAATGCTGATTTCTCCTTTTCATACTCAATTCCATAATCCAAAGTGCCTTGGATATATCTCATAACTCTTTGATAGGTGCATTATTTATCATATTTTTCATATCAATTATCCGTAGATTTTGTTAAGAAATTGGTTTTAAAAGAGCCTTATTACTTTATTTTCTCTCTTTTCAGTGAATCTCTGCACTTAAGACGTTTGTGGTGATAAATCAACTTTCCAGAGGAGTTTTAATTCAAAGCCAATTGAAGGAGATAGCTAGGAGGTTGAAGATCATTGTGTCCAAATTTTAGAATTTTCTACCAAGCCAAAACGTTCTAGTTTTGCAAATCAATCTCGCACAAGTTGAATTCCCGAGCGTAGCTGTGGGAGAATGAAGATTTGGAGTCTTTTCTGATTTTTTCTAGCAACGTGCGATATATGCCTGGATAGCTAAGACATAGAGCTATATATTTCCTATTTTTTTCAGAATTTTCCAGAAGCTTAATTGATCCCAAATTTGGCGTGCAAAGAAGATGATGTGTTTCCAGACTAAGAAGGATTCTTTCCTAGTTTGTGTCTTTAATTGTTTAGGAATTCTTTTCGTTTTAGGAGAGTTTTACCAAACCTTTTAGGGTTTATCTAGTATAAATAAGACGTCCTAAGCTCTCTCTACATATTCATCTTACCACACCATACCATCACCTTTTTACACAATATTCGTTTGAGAGAAAGACGGAGAGCTTAGGCGTGTGCACCATTATTGTCCTCAGGGTGCTTTCTTTTTATGACTTTTGTTATGCTTTTCACTATGACTATGTGGAACTAATTTATTTTGCTAGGGCTTAGATGAAACCCTAATATGATTATCTTTTAATTTCAATTGCTAGCCTATTGAGTTTTGGTTTATTGTTAAATTTTTAATCACCGTTTTATAAATCTATTTGCATAGCTTAGTAAGTAGATTAATTGGTAGGATTGCATGAGGCTTGACCAAAGAGTAGATGTTTTCCATAGTGCCTTATGAGATAAAGAGTTGTAAATTTATGATATGTAGACGCTCGAAAGAGGTGAATATTCTTATTTGCATGTTTCCTATTCTCTATGCTTAATGGAGTTTTACATGTTTTGCTTGAACCGGACCAAAAGTGAAGTAGTACTTAGTAGAGCTACAAGAGTCCCAATGGGACCAATAAGTTGGGATTCATACTTTCGTAGAATTATGGCACATGACTAGGACCAATAAGACATGTGTATGGGAACTTTAACATAAATTGGAATTTCAATGGCTAGTAATTAGGATGACGGGGTAGGAGTATTAGGTGGTGGATTCGATGTTCTAGTGTTTTCATCATTCTTTTAAAATTATTTCAAAAGCTCATTTGTTCTATATTTTGTTTTCTTTACGTTTTCAATTTAAGTTTTTCTTTAACTAAATCTTTCAAATCAATTTTTGTTCATTTAATTAAGTTTTGCATAATTAATAAGTTAAATTGGTGTTAAGACAATCTCTGTGGATACGATCTCGTGCTTGCATATCTATACTACTATTGATTCGTGCGTTTGCGAGTAATTTAATTTGGGTTTTTTTAATCTCTACTTTTAGGTGTTTAAAAGTCTACAACACTTTTTTAGTTGTACCATTATGTTTCCTGGTTGGATTGTGCATGTACCTTGCCAATAAACTTGTTGCAAACATAATATCAGGTCTGGTTGCAGTAAGATATAACAAGCTACCAACCATTTGCATGTACAAAGATTCTTTTACAGGTTCACTTCCATCATCTTTCTTCAGTTTCTCATTCACAGTCAGTGGAATGCTTATTGGTTTGCAATCTTTCAATCCAAATTTCTCCAGCAAAGCCAGTGTATATTTCTTCTAGTTTATAAAAATCCCATGCTCAGATTGAACAATTCCCATTCCAAGAAAATAATATAATAACCCCAAGTGTGTTGTTTCATATCTTTTCATCATGTCATCTTTGAATTTTGCAATCAACTCACTGCTACTCCCTGCGTAGACTATATCATCTACATATATTGACACAATGATTGATTCAGAATCACCCATGGTCTTGATATAAAGAGTAGCCTCACTAGGACTCCTTGTGACACCACACTTATGCAAATGAGAATCAATTTCTTCATACTAGGCTCTTGGTGCATGTTTTAGACCATAGAGAGCCTTTTTGAACGTATAAACCTTGTCTTCAGCTCCTGCAAGTACATACCTTTCTGGTTGATCAACATAAATCTTTTCTTGCAGGACACCAATAAGAAAAATGGACTTAACATCAAGTTAGAACAATTTCCAATTCTTCTGATCTGCCAGTGCAACCAAGGTCTTTATTGTATCTAACCTTGCAACTGGTGCAAAAGTCTCATTGAAATCAATGCCAGGCCATTAGGAATGGCCTTTAACTACTAATCTTGCCTTGTGTTTCTGTATAGTTCCATCCAGATTCAACTTGGTCTTAAAAACCCACTTGACACCAATAATAGGCTTGTATGTTAGTCTGTCAACCAAATAACAAGTCTGGTTATTCTCAATCATTTCAATTTTAGCATTCATAGCCTTCTTCCAGGCTTCATTTGTGGCTGCTTGTTCATACTTCTCTGGTTCAATGATGCTCAGATTACATCTAGCATATTTGTCACTAAAAGATCTCATTCTCACAAGTGTTTCACTTGGTGAGCTAGTTTTCCCTCCTCAGAGTGAGAATGAGGAAACACCACCAGTTGAATGTTGCTCATTTCTAACTAAATTGGTGGTTCAATTTCACTCTAAACAATTTAGGCTTCATTTTGCTTCTTATCAAAGTTTAAATTCATAGAAACATCATTGAAACTTTCTTTTCTGTTTTCCAATCCCAAACCACTTTCATCAAATACCACACTTCTTGACAGTATAATTTTTTTGGTAGTCAAGTTATAAACCCTGTAATCCTTCTCAGCTTTACCGTACCTAACAAAAATTCCTTTGACAGATGCTTCATCCAGTTTCTGTCCGCCCTAGAATATAACAGTAGCAAATGCAGCCAAACACCTTGAGATGCTTAATTCCTTGCTTTCTGTGTCACATCCCGGATCGGCTTCGCAGTAGCATGATATTGTCTGCTTTGGGCCACGCTCTCACGGTTTTGTTTCTGGGAACCCACAAGCAACTTCGCAGAAACAAAACTCTGAGGGCGTGGCCTAAAGCAGACAATATCGTGCTACGATAGAGTCGGTCTGAGATGTAACATAATGGTATCAGAGCCATTCTTCAGTTCGGTATGGATGTGCCGGCGAGGACTCCGGGTTCCCCTTACGTGGGGTGGATTGTGACATCCCACATCGACCAACGGAGAGAGGGTGATAGGCCTTATATGTACATGCCCACCTCTATTTAGCACGAGGCCTTTTGAGAGCTCACTGGCTTCGGATTTCATCGGAACTCCGAAATTAAGCGAGTTTGGGCTAGAGCAATCTCAAGATGGGTGACCCACTAGGAAGTTGCTCATGAGTTCTTAGAAACAAAACTGTGAGGGCATGGCCCAAAACGGACAATATCGTGCTACGGCAGAGCTTGTCTGGGATGTGATAGGGTTGACTAATGCCTTAGCTGCTTTCATGGACTTGATGAACAAGTCTTTCGACCGTACTTGGATCAGTTTGTGATAGTATTCATTGATGACATTCTGATATATTCCAAAAGTGAGGCAGAGCATGTTGAGCATTTGATGATGGTTTTGGAAAGCCTGAGAGCAGCACAATTGTATGCCAAGTTCAACAAATGTCAGTTCATAATTTGCAGAAGGTGGATGCAGTGGTAAATTGGGAGCAGCTGACCAATGTGGCCGATGTGAGGAGTTTCTTGGGTTTAGCAGGCTATTATCGGCCTTTCATACAAAACTTCTCATCTATAGCGGGACCACTTACCAAGCTTACCAGAAAAAGAGATAAGTTCATTTGAGATGATAGTTGTGAGGGAGTTTTCAGGAGCTAAAATATCATCTTACTCACACACCAGTCTTAGTTCTTTTTTATGAGAGTGGTGAATTCGATATCTACACAGACGCTTCGTTGCATGGTTTGGGTTGTGTACTGATGCAATATGGAAAAGTTATTGCCTATGCTTTCAGGCAACTCAAACAACACGAGATTAATTATCCCACCCATAATCTGAAGTTAGCTGCTGTGGTCTTTGCTTTGAAGATTTGGCGACACTATCTTTATGGAGAAACTTGTCGTATCTTCAAAGACTGTTACAGCCCGTTTCGAAAATTTGAATTATTTTATTCCCGAAAGTGGGAAATGACAAAAATGCCCCTAGTTGACCATTCGGTTGACTTTTGTGTCGTCACTCGTACGACCCTTCCCTTTTTATTTTCTTGTCGTGCTTGTCGTTACGAACGTGTAGACGCGAGCGGGACGTCGTTCGGAGTCCGAACAAATATTTTACGGGCGTTAGTTTTTCGACGTTTCCGTATTTCAATTTTGGACAGTTTGGGTGGTTGGGCTGGGGCCCAAATGTCTGCAGGCCCATGTGGGCTTATCCTTGAAAATCTGGGATCTCTGTCCCTCTCTGTCTCCCGTGCTCTCTCTTCCCTCTGCAAACCCACTTTCTTCTTCTTCTCTACACACCCATGGCCCTTATCCCTTCTCCCCGAGCCATTTCCATGGCCAATTGAACTTGCAAACCAGACCATCATCTTCACCAAACCCTGCAGCCACTGCAAAACCCAGAAACCCAGTGAACGTCGAGAACCCAGATTTCCCAAATTTTCCGGCGAGGCTCGATTTCGATCCTCGGCCATTTCTTGGTGAAACCTTAGCCAAATCACTTCAAACAAATCACCATTGAGTTCCTGGAAGTCCCAGGGACCTTGTTCAAGCCTTGGATGGTGACGTTTGGCTGAGAATCAACAAAACCAAGATCGGCCTTTTTGCACCGTGGACTTCTTACCATTTTCCGGCCACCTCTGGCCAGTTTTTGGCCCCCAAAATGGTAAATTAATATTCTCCTCACTCCTAGCTTCATTTTGGTACTTGAATCGTGCATTTTGGCCTTGAAATGAAGAAGTTATGAAGCTTTGAAAATTACCCAGAAATTCCGACCAAATTTCCCAGATTCTGACGACGGCGGCGGCGGCGACCGGAAAATCGTCAGGGATGACCGGCGCTGACGTCAGCAAATCGGGTCAGACCGGCCTTGCTGACGTCAGCAAACCCGTTCAGACCGGCGCTGACCGACTCGGCTGAGCCGCTCGTGTGACGGCGCCTGGAGCCGCGGCTTGCCGCGCGTGGCGGCGCGTGGGGACTCTTTTTTCGATTCCGTCTTCGCGAGGCGACTCGTGACGACGCGTACTACCTAGGGGCAGTACGTATGATATTTTTCGAGGTGTTTTGGAGCTCCGTGTTGAAGAAACAAGGGATAGGTGTAATTAATTAGTTATTTAGTAACCTTTATGAGTTTAATCATTATTACAGTGATATCTCATATAGGTGAGACTTATCCAGAGGATTACCGAGGCTACCCAGGACTGGGGGGGGGGGGGGCGACGACCCGGCTACCTACAGGTGAGTGAGTGGGTCTTTGTTTTGATAAATGTATATATACGTATGGTTTTTCAATGCTTTCTTCAAACTGTTAGCATAATTCATATCATATACGTTTGTTGGAGGTAGAACATTCGTATTATATTGCCATACATGTTTTATACTGTTGCTCATCAGTAGATGTATAACACCCCAGGTATTAGTACTCAGTCTTGTGGCCAGGACTAGCCTTGACGTTTGGAGTAGTCACTACCAGTACCGCTACGCAGCTTTGGATCCATTGTAGGTACTAGCCTGTTTTAGGTTGCATTTGGCAACTCGAACTTGTGTGACTGCACTTTGTGCACCAGCGCTTAGCGTTAGACTCGCGTCATTGTAGTACTCAGCGTATTACTTTTATACCTAGCCTGTTCCTTGTGGTTTAGCCACTTGAACTTGTGTGTTTACATATGGGTGAGCATGTCAGTAAATCATTATCGGGGAGTACCCGTGTATTTTCTTATAGTATTTTGAGGTTCATGCCTGAGGGTATGACGTATTTTCTCAAACTATACTTGTTTTCAGCGAGGGGTTAGTAGACTTTTGAAAACAAAGGTTTTATCAAACTTTGCTTTTTGACCCACTCACCGTTTTATGTTTTGCACCCCTCCAGGATTAGTTGACTTGGAGCTTTCGACGTCGAGACGTGGTGTTACAACCTGTCCCGAAATTTATGTGAAATGACCAAAATACCCCTAGGGTCAATGTTGACTTTTGTTGACTTTTTGTGACGACTTGTGTAAAACCGGAGACACTAGCGGAACTCAATTCGGAGTTAAAACGAGGAGTTAAAACGAACGTTTTACGAAGTTAAAACGAACGTTTTACGAAGCTTTAAAGTGTAGGGGCATTTTGGTAATTTACCACTCTGTGTATGGGAATTAGGGTTTTTGGCTGACTGCACAGCAACCAACCCTACCCCAACATTTTGCACGTCACTTTTCCCTTTCTCCCTTTCTTCTCTCCCATTTTCTCTCTAAGCCAAAAACGAACCGACAAACCCTAATCTTGGTTGAATCACAAAACCTCCAAACCGTCGCCCAAAATTCATACCAACGTGATCCTCTCGTCATTTTGGACGGGACTGTGATTTCAGATTCTTCAAACTCGAACCCGATCGTTCAAACCGACGTCGGAACGGTTTAGGCAAACTGTCCGTCCATTTTCTGTGCAAACCAAGACCAAGGTAAGCCTTGTGACCATTACCATTGGTTTTATTGACTATAGGTTCAATTCTGGATATAAAGAACGCCCCATTTGGTGCATGAAGGAGAACGGAAATTAGGGTTTCCGGAAGCTTTCCAGCCAATTTCCAGCCATCTCCGGCCATTTTTCTGCCCTAAATTGGTATGAAAATATTCTACTGTCGATACCTTCAATTTGATATATGGCACGTTGATTTTGGCCAAAGAACGAAGAAGATATGAATTTTCAAGTTTTGATTAATTTCGAAAATTTCCCGCATTCCGGCGAACTGGTATGGCGTATGCTCCTGCGCGATCGCGCAAGGAAGAAAACAGGGAATATTCTTTATTAACGGCAACGGAATATTCGAATTCCATGTCGGAATATTCCGTCCAGAAAAAGGTATATTCCGCTAACTTTAACGGCGCTTGACATCAGCAGCGCCAAGTGGGTCGACGCCAACCGCTGGTGGTGACACGCACCAAACGCTGGCGGGCTTACACGCGTCGCTGAAGCCACTCCGCGCGTGAAGCCACTCCGGCGTGAAGTTACCTCCCCGGCGCGTGCCGGCGCGTGAGGCCACCCTCCCCGCGCGCAGTGACGCGCCGTCCGACCGCTTCTGCCAAGCAAGTGGCGGCGCTGCGGCGGCGGTACGGTGTGCCGGGCGGCGGGGACGGCGGGGACGGCGGCGGAAGGTTTTCGGCCCGAAATCATTTTTCGAGTCTGCTGCTAAAATATTAATATTTTGGGTGATTCTTTTAGGCCTATTTTTAATTTATATTTTAGGAAGTTCTAATTTGTTCCCTAATATTAAATAGGTAATTCTTCGACTCGCACACCGAGGAGGGCAACACTCGGGGAGATTCTACTCCTGAAACCTGTGAGGGACATTTATTTTATTAAATGGTTTCATGGATTTGCATGCCAGATGATTTTGATTTATATTGTTTTAAAAGTGGCTTAAAGCACGTCTACTATACTTATTTGTAAATATATACTTATTGTTATTATTTGTGCAAACTACAATTGTTTAATTTATGGTATATATATTGGAAAATGGTTTGATTTCCAGGATTTGGGATTATTTATCAAGTATGATAATATGTTATGAAATGGGTTATACTTTTGATGTTGCTTTTGCATAAATATTAAATGATGTTTTATTATATGGTTTTGAGGAAATATTTATTCATACAATACTTGATATTTGGGGAATTGCTTAGAATGGATTTTGGCTCCTACATCTATACACATGAGTATGTATGATGTTTTCAAACACACTTGTATAAGCTACGTTGTAGTACCGTTCATGGCCATAGGACAAGTGGTCTCGCTGGGTCACACGACCGTGACTCAGGGGGTATTGTCCGGTAAATACCTTAGTGCAAGCTTGTCTTACGTTTATTGTTGTTTATGGGGAAAAGGCCCCACTACGGGGCGACTCGGCAGGTGACCGCTATGCGCAAGTGCTCACATGTGTGTGGTACTAGGAGTACAAATTAGTGGATAACGTAAAGTGCTTGTACGGTGATTGAGAGGCTGTTCCTCAACCCGTACATGGGTGATCGCGCAGTTATACCTGTGTTGGCTTTTGATTATTATATATTATTGGAATTATTAGTAAATGTGATTTTATATATTATACTTTTATAATGTGATACCTATAAAGTGATTTAAATTATACTATGATAGTATGTTTTTACGATTATACTGGATTTCAAATAGGGGTTAATATGTTGAAAAGAGAAAGGTTTTGCGAAACTTTGATTTTTGTCCACTCACTTCTTTGTTTTCTTTTGCGCCCTTCGTGACATAGTGTGAGATAGCATCTGGCGAGGTCGAGACTTCTATGGCAGTTTCCGATCTTCATCCCTGACCATGTAGGGATTCTTCTTCTTCCAGTTTCTATAATAATATCCATCCCTGTTATGGATAGAGATTCTAGGAACTCAGTTTATTATTTGATTCCCTACTGCTTCAAATTCTCTTTAGTACGCTCCTTAAATCCATATGCATATTGACATTGGATTTTGCAAATTTAATATAATTTAATTCCTGTTTTCACAAGGTTGTCATGCATTTAATGGCTTCTGCTACTTACGAGTGCTCTGGCCAGCACGCTTCGCACTCGGTATCCACGCGGCATCGAGGGTGGGGTGGTCGCTTTGGTATCAGAGCATAGGTTCGTAGAATTCTTATGACAAACACTTTGTGTGTGTCATTCTTGTACTGGAGTATCTCAGTGTTTCCTTTCCGCAGAGCTATGCCACCTCGACGTCAGCCAGATTTGACTGACTTAGCCCAGCTGGGGCAAAAGTCATTGCTAACGTTAGCTCAGTATGGCAGAGGCCGATTTCCGAGATTGCTCTCGTGGGTTAGGTGTTTGGGTGGGAGCTTGAGGGTGTTGCTACTGGAGAGACTGCCGAGCTATGGCTCGAGAAAGTGGAGAAGACGTTCCGGAGCATGAATTGTCCGGAGGATCAGCGAGTTACTATAGCTGCCTTCTTCCTCACTGGGAGTGCTAGTAGTTGGTGGGACACCGAGGAAAGTATTTTTCTGCAGGGCACTCATGTTACTTGGGAGCAGTTTAAACAGAGGTTCCGTATGTGATTTTTCACTCCTGAGTACCGCGTTAGGAAGAGGAGGGAGTTCTTGGATCTGAAACAGGGCACCATGACAGTATCCGAGTATGGGACGCAGTTCAGAGAGCTTATGAGGTATTGCCCAGCGATGGAGAATAACCCAGCGGAGTTACAGACGCAGTTTCATGAGGGGCTGAGGCGTGACATCAGGATCATTACTGCTGCTCACCGATGTACGACCTATCAGATGGAGCTGGAGTTAGCTTTGGACATTGAGCAGTCGATGGCTGGTGATCATACTGGGGTTACTGGTTCTAGTGGTGACAAGGGACGTCAGCAGGGGAGATTCACTGTTGGCGGTCCGAGGAAGCAGCAGGGCTTCAAGAAGAGCGGTCAGAGCTCTAATTTTTCTGGTGGAGGTTCTAGCTCAGGTTCTCGATCTGGTGGAGGACGCATGGGTAACTCACAGTATTCTGCTGGTTCAGTCCGACCTGATCGACCTTTCTGTGGGCGTTGTAACCGACGACATTTCGGTCATTGTCAGATTCAGTCTAATGGTTGCCATAATTGTGGAGCGTCTGATCATTGGCGTCGTGAGTGTCCCTTACTACAGCAGCAGGGTAGTGTGAGTATAGCTTCAGGACCCCCACAGAGGACTGATCAGAGTGGTGGTGGTCAGCGAGTGGGACAGAATCAGGGCCAGAATTCGGGTGCAGTGTCTAGCGGCAGTACTCAGACTAGTCATGTGAACCGCGGTGGTCCGTTTCAGAGGGGACGCGGAGGAGGTCGTACTGGAGGCCGTAATGGAGGCCAGGCACATGGCAGGGTGTTCACCATGTCTCAGCAGGATGCTCGAGCGAGTCCAGGAGTTATCATGGGTACGTTAAAAGTTTTCGACTTTCATGCTAGAGTTTTAATTGATCCGGGTGCTACTCATTCGGTTATATCTCCTATGTTTGCTAAGAAAGTAAATCCCCAACCCTCACCTCTTGAGTGTGAGTTAGTTATTGCTCAGCCTATGGGGCAGACTAGTGCCGTTCAATGGGAATTTAGGGATTGTCCAGTTTTCGTTGGCGACGAACTCATGTAGGCGAATCTTATTCCCCTAAACATCATTGATTTTGATCTTATTCTGGGTATGGATTGGTTATCCAAGTATCATGCCATTGTGGATTGTCGTACCAAAGTGGTCACATTCCAAACACCGGGTAGACCAGAGGTTGTCTTCCAAGGCGAGAGAAGGGTGTTACAAAACAGTTTGATTTCATCACTAAGGGCGAAGAAGTTGTTACAGAAGGGTTGCCAGGGGTACTTGGCCCATGTGGTGATGAAGGAAGATTCTCCAGTCAGTGTCGAGGATGTTCGCGTGGTCAATGAATATCCCGACGTTTTTCCTGAGGACTTACCTGGTTTAGCTCCTGACAGAGAGATCGAGTTCACGATTGATCTGATACCAGGAACGGATCCTATTTCCCGAGCGCCATATCGTATGGCTCCAGCTGAATTGAGGGAGTTGAAAACCCAACTTCAGGAGTTAGTTGATAAGGGGTTTATTCAACCCAGTACTTCACCTTGGGGTGCTCTGGTGTTGTTTGTTAAGAAGAAGGATGGGAGTATGCGTTTATGCATAGACTACAGGCAACTCAATCGGGTGACGGTGAAGAACCGTTATCCATTGCCTCGGATTGATGACCTGTTTGATCAGCTGAAGGGTGCACGAGTTTTCTCCAAGATTGATCTGCGATCGGGATATCATCAGTTGCGTATCCGCAAGGATGATGTGCCCAAGACTGCCTTCCGAACGAGATATGGACATTATGAGTTTCTGGTGATGCCGTTCGGATTGACTAATGCTCCAGCCGCATTTATGGATTTGATGAACAGAGTTTTCCGACCGTATTTGGATCAGTTTGTGATTGTCTTCATTGACGACATTCTGATTTACTCCCAGAGCGAGATTGAGCATGAAGAACATCTGAGAATGGTTTTGGAGAGTTTGAGGACAGCTCAGTTGTATGCAAAGTTCAGCAAGTGTCAGTTTTGGCTCGATAGGATCAGCTTCTTGGGACATGTAATATCTGCTGAAGGCATTTTCGTGGATCCACAGAAGGTGGAGGCGGTAGTGAATTGGGAACAGCCGACTAATGTAACTGAGGTGAGAAGTTTCTTGGGTTTGGCAGGCTATTACCGTCGTTTTGTGCAGAATTTCTTGTCTATAGCCGGACTACTTACTAAGCTCACTAGGAAGGATGTTAAGTTCGTTTGGGATGACAGCTGTGAACGGAGTTTCCAGAAACTTAAACATCATCTTACTCACGCACCAGTCTCAGTGCTTCCTGATGAGAGTGGTGAGTTTGATATCTACATTGATGCTTCGTTGCATGGTTTGGGTTGTGTGTTGATGCAACATGGGAAAGTCATTGCCTATGCATCCAGACAACTCAAACGGCACGAAATGAATTATCCTACTCACGACCTGGAATTAGCTGATGTGGTCTTTGCTTTGAAGATTTGGCGACATTATCTTTATGGGGAGACTTGCCGTATCTTCACCGACCACAAGAGTCTCAAGTACATTTTTACGCAGAATGAGTTGAACTTGAGGCAGAGGAGATGGATGGAGCTGATCAGTGACTATAATTGTACCATCGATTACCATCCTGGTAAGGCGAATGTAGTGGCCGACGCTTTGAGTCGGAAATCCCATGGGCAGTTGGCATCCATTCGGACGACCTACATTCCGATGTTGGGCGAGTTGAGGAGTACGGGTGCTATCTTTAATGTGGATAATCATGGAGCTCTGCTAGCTCATTTCCAGGTTAGACCTGTTCTTGTGGATAAAGTTCGAGAGGCCCAAGGGATTGATTCGGAGTGTGTGCAGTTAAAGGAGGAAGTTCTTGGCGGTTTGAGACAGGATTATGTAGTCAGGGAGGATGGTTTACTGATGTTGGGTAGTCGTTTAGTTGTACCCAAGGGGGATGGTGGTTTGAGGAGAGAAATCCTGGATGAGGCGCACATTTCTGCATATGCTATGCATCCGGGTAGTACGAAGATGTACCACACCATCAGACCTTATTACTATTGGTTAGGGATGAAGAAAGATATCGCCGTGTACGTGAGTCAGTGTTTCACTTGTCAGCAGGTGAAGGCGGAGAGGCAGAAACCTTCGGGGTTATCGCAGAGGCTTCCTATTCCAGTTTGGAAATGGGAGAATGTTACCATGGACTTTGTGTTTGGGTTACCGCCTACCCGAGCAAAGTGTGATGGTATTTGGGTGATCGTCGACCGATTGACGAAGACAGCTCATTTCTTGCCAATTCGTCAGGATTACCAGTTGAATAAATTGGCGAAGATGTTCATTGATCAGATTGTTAAACTCCATGGGGTACCAGTTTCCATCATATCGGATAGAGATCCGAGGTGCACTTCCAAATTCTGGAAGGCATTTCAGGAGGCTATGGGAGCAAAACTTCTGTACAGTACAGCTTTCCACCCACAGACAGATGGTCAGTCTGAGAGGACGATTCAGACCTTGGAGGACATGTTGAGAGTTTCGGTCTTTCAATTCGAGGGAAGTTGGGATGATCACTTGGCGTTGATAGAGTTCGCCTACAATAACAGTTTCCACTCTAGCATCGGTATGGCGCCGTATGAGGCGTTGTATGGTAAGGCGTGTAGAACCCCATTATGTTGGACTGAGGTAGGGGAGCGAGCACTGGAGGGCCCAGAATTGGTAGATGACACTACAGAGAAGGTTCAGGTGATTAAGCGTAACCTGAAAGCGGCCCAGGATAGACAGAAGAGTATAGCAGACAGGCACTCTAAGGACCGTGAGTATGCAGTTGGCGACTTTGTGTTTCTGAGATTGTCGCCCTGGAAGGGTGTTGTGAGATTCGGTAAACGGGGTAAGCTGAGTCCCCGGTACATTGGTCCTTATGAGATTGTGGCACGTGTTGGCGCAGTTGCGTATCGGTTAGCCTTGCCAGCGGAGTTATCTCGGGTACATGATGTCTTCCATGTTTCTATGTTGAGGAAGTATGTACCGCACGAGTCACATGTACTCCAACCACAACCTTTGCAGCTGAATGAGAGTTTGAGTTATGAGGAGGAACCGGTAGAGATTTTGGACAGAAAAGACAAGGTTCTGAGGAACAAAGTGATACCTCTGGTGAAGGTTCGGTGGAGTAACCATGAGGTAGAGGAGGCTACTTGGGAGATTGAGGAGCATATGAGAGCACAGTATCCGCATTTATTTTAGTACTTTTGTTTGTAATTTCGCGGACGAAATTTTATTTAAGGGGGGTAGATTGTTACAACCCGTCCCGAAATTTATGTGAAATGACCAAAATACCCCTAGGG
>JAEHOF010000234.1:0-26156 GCA_018257905.1 Gillenia trifoliata | reverse complement strand
AAAAGAAATTTAGATGTCAAATAGTTTTCTTTAGAAGATAGATCAACCATCATGCTCTATGATCTACGTAAAATTAAGAGGACAAAAGATTAATAAGCAAATGATCTTATATGTTGTGTCAGATTGTCGATCTGAACTATCTATCGATCGGGAGGATTTTTAGTTTGACAGTATAGTTCAGATAGTACCGCTTCACAACATATGTCATGGCAGAAAAGAAAGTACCTGGTGCTACATATCCAAACGTGCCTGCAACGGCAGTCCAGTTAGAAGAGTTTATCTCGAGTAGTTTAGCAGTGCCAAAGTCGGAAATGCAAGCCTCATATTCATCATCTAGCAAAATGTTCTTGCTGGATATGTCTCGATGAACAATTGGTGGGGACAAATCAGAGTGCATGTAGGATAAGCCATGAGCCACACCTCTAATGATATTCACCCTTTTATTCCAATCCAATTTCTTAGCCTCCTCATCATTGTCCAAGATTGAATACAAGCTACCCCTTTCAAGGTACTCGTAAACCAAAAACGAGTGTCGTGAATGTGAACAGAAACCATAAAGCTTGACAATGTTCCGATGGCGTATCTCAGTTAATGCCCTTACCTCGTTTAAGAGCTCTTTTCGAGTGCTCCATTCATCATCACATGGAGTGTGGAGCTTCTTTACAGCTACCAAGTCATCTGAGGGCAGCTTTGCTTTGTAAACGCTGCCAAATCCCCCTATTCCAATGCAATATGCATCATCAAAATTCTCAGTTGCTTTTATGATTTCTTCATAAAACAACTTTCCATCAAAAATTGAAATCGTACGCAGTTCAAATTCTTTAGGCTGCATGTCACCCTCCTCTGTTTGTTCACATTTCTTTCTTCTTAGTAAAGTGATGTAAACTACACAGGAAGCAATTACAATTGCCCCCAACACTGGTGGCAAGATTATGTGCACAACTTTGGAACCAATTCTCGATTTATGCTTCTTTTTGTCAAGACTATTGTTGCAGGGCACTAGACCTGTAGCATTGCCACACAAACCATTGTTTCCTTGCAATGCTTCCACGGGAGCCTCTTGGAGTGCTTTGTTATTTGGAATTGGACCCGATAACTGATTGTATGATATGTCAACAAACTCCAAGCCACGCAGGTCATCAAAAGTACTTGGAATAACACCAGAAAGGTTGTTGTGGGAGAGATTTAGTGTCACCAAGCTATCCAAACCAGAAAGTTCAGTTGGTATCTCTTCGGAAAGAGAGTTATGACTCAAATCAAGCACAGACAGCTGCAATAACATGCCCAACTGAATCGGAATTCCATGGTTCAACTTGTTTTTGCTCAAATTCATGTGATGAAGTTTTGCAAAGTCTCCGATGGTACTTGGTATCGACTGGCTCAAATTGTTTGCAGACAGGTCAAGATACTCGAGCTCAGTCAATGATCCGAGTTCTTGAGGTATACCACCAGAAAGTTGATTGTCATTCAGTATAAGCTTCACCAAAGAAGTCAGCCTTCCAAGTTCCACAGGGATCTTCCCGACTAAACGATTTGAGGAAAGATTAAGCAAACCGAGTTGAGTCAAGTTTCCAATCACAGGTGGTATAGAACCAGTGATGTCATTCCCTGCAATCTTAAAATGTGTTAGCTGCAGAGACTTGCTCCATTTGTCTGAAATTTCGCCGTAAAATTTATTGTCACTTAGGTTTATGTAGTTCAAGTTCGGATAAACACCGAAGTCCTCAGATATATTTCCAGTGAATTGGTTTCCATCAAGGTTAAATCTGTATAATGTTGGGCAATTTCTCAAGCCTTCTGGTATTCGACCTGTCAGACGATTGCCATTTACAGTGAAATATTTAAGCCTTCCACCTTTGCAGATGATCTGCGGCAAATGGCCAGTTAAATTGTTTCTGGCAACTCGGAACACAACCAAATTCATGAGATCTCCTATCACTTCCGGAATGGAACCTGAGAGCAGGTTGTCACGAATGAACAAAACTTGTAATCTGCTCAAATCACCAATTGACATGGGAATAGGACCACTGAGCTTATTCTCCATGATATTTAGAACAACAAGAGACTTCATGTTTCCAATGTTTTCCGGGATAGGGCCTGAAAGATTGTTCCGGTAGAGTTCAAGCAAGGTAAGGCTACTCAGGTCACATAAGGACTCAGGGATAGGACCCGAAAGGTTGTTTCTGTAAAGACTTAGATTGCTGAGAGATATCAGATTCCCTATTTCTAAGGGAATAGAGCCATCAAGCATGTTTTCATACATGTATAAAAATCTTAATCTTTTTAAGTTGACAAAAGTTGGTGGGATGGAACCTGTGAGATTGTTGGTGTTCAAGTAAAGCTCTACCAAATTCGAAAGGTTACCAATTTCGAAAGGAATGGAACTATTAAGAAAGTTCCTACACAAGTTCAGGTAAGTCAAATTGGTTAAGTTTCCGAAAGAAGAAGGAATCGAACCATTCAAATGATTAACGGACAAATCAAGATGGACAAGTTTGGAGAGTTGACTGATTTGAGATGGAATGGCACCAAATATTGAGTTCATGCTGAGATCAATGTACTCAAGATTCGGGAACAATGAGAATGAAAATCCATCGAGCGTACCTTGTAAGCCGGATTTTGTGAGGTTTATTTTGACAACGCTCATTGCAGCGTTGCAAGAAATGGCAAACCAAGTGCATGGACATGGACTAGTTGCGTTGGAAGGGTGCTGCCATGAAGTTAGGCAGGACCGAGGATCTTGAAGACCGGTTTTCCAATGCAGAAGAGCACCAGCTTCTTCTGCAGAAGCAGCAGCAGGAGTAACATAATTTTCTGATGACCCGAAAACAATCACGAACACGAAAAGAAAAGTCAGAGAGCATGAACATTTCTTAAAGGTTGGTGAGGCTCCCATGGTGTTGTAATGGCTCTAACATTCCACTAATGTTCTTGTTAATCATAAATTGATGAATAGGATTTCAAAACTTGAAAGTTTTCTTTGTTGCTTTATGTACTTTCGTTATGAGACCAATTAATTAGGACTTCAAAACTTATAACATTCTTGGAGAAAATTATTATTATCCATATTTTTAGTCAACTTTGTTTTTCTAAATTTTATATTGGACCTGGCCATTGAATTCAAAGAGCATTACAAATATCTGATCAAAGAAAAAGAATTCTGTACATATTTTGTATTCCTAAAGCAGAAATTAGATATCGTTTCAAACTTTAATTAATAACCAACCATGGTAGTGAATTTTTCTTTCATATTTGACAGCATAGAATATTCAATGCCGAGCTCATCAAAATTAATGTATGATTAGAAAACTAATGAAGCTCCACTTATTTCTTTAGTTTTTAGTTTATTCAAAAACACTTTAGTATGTTTTTTTTTAACTATAAAGACAAATCTAATATTGAATGAAAGTCCAAATCACGTCTTCTTTTTTAAAACCAAAGACAATGAAATACTGAATCAAGCTCAATAAGCTAAATTTTATTTTCTGTTGTTGTTTGAAACTTGTTATTTTGTTTTTGTCCTTTATGGGTTAGAAAAAGTTGATTAGGTGTTTTTTGGGGTCGGATCTTATAACGAATATTGTTTTATGTAATTAATTTTGATTGATTGAACAATTTTCATGTTGTTCATAGCTAGTGACATATGCCGGGCCGTTCTTCCTCATTGTTCTTGATTTTGTTCCCTTTTATTCCCTTTAGGTCCTTTTCACCATTACGTGGAATCGCGTCCGTTGATATAATTTACAAAACCAGATAAACTTTTATGCAAATCCAAAAAAGATTACGTCACAAATTTTAATATATAGCAACTTCAAAATTGAACAAAATACATGTTGGAAAAACTTATTATCTTTGTTATTACACTTGTTCTCAGAAGCAAAGCTTACTGGGTAATCCACACACTGCAACACGCAGCGGACTTTTGGCAGTGGCGTAGGATCGACAGTTCGTCTTTGTGAAGACTCGCAACAGTTTTTGAGTGGCGAAAGATCGAAAATCAGACCAAGTCATACCTCTTAGAGGTTGCAATCCGCATGAAAAAGCGTCTCATGCCTGGCATCATGCAGTAGGTCTCGCATTTTCACCTCTTGGACGCAACCTCTGTTAGTGGTGTAACATAGCAAAAACAAAACGCAAGACACGAGACTTACCTACAACTCCCGATTACGCCCAAGATGCCATGCCGGTGAGATGTAGCCAGGTCCTGCCTCGTGAGATTTTGAATAACACAGCATTACTGTAATATAGAACCCAAAACGCGAAGGTCTCCTTCAACATCGAATGAACATGTTACACGCGACTACAGCATCTAGGGTTTTTTAACAATGGTATCGGGATAAGCATACCAAGACCGAAAGAAATTCAACGACTTGAAGAAAAATTGCACAAAACTAAGGTTACATAGCTTAATTAAAAATTATTATTATACAAGCTTAACTTGGTTGAACATGAACAATAAAGCTTCACATAGCTGAACAAGTACCTTGTGTCAGTAAGTACCTAAATATACCAACCATTGCATCAACAAGGCATGACTAGAGAATATTCATATATTTCTCAAAGCGGCTGTCAGCAACTAGCTAATGTTCGATCGTAACCTGCCCACCACCCCCTCTATTTTTTCTATTCCCAGAAAAGAAAAGCAAAACAAAGTCAATGTGTTTTCCTATAAACTGCACCAGCACCTATAAGGAAAATACTGCATCAGCCCTATTAAAAAAAAAAAATACTGCATCAGCTACATGCAATGGCAAGTGAATTCCGGCCAACTTTAGGCAACCACAGCATCCACGATTCCCTTTACAGGACCAAACTTTTACAATCAGTGAAGCAAAATCAAGTGTGATCAAGGAAACAAAAACAAAAACAGAAAACCTGATGGATATAAGACTGGAAACATGAGTTTACTCTTTACCAACCAGAGCTTTCATGAAAGCTAAACAGGTTAAGAGCAGACCGCAATCAGCAAGAACATGACATTGACATCTACCATTTCTGTAGTTAAAATAGCACCAACAGCTATGCAGCATCTCGTCAATCAGCAAGTTCACTCTTCCCGGACACCACTATATAAGGCCAATATATCGACCTCACACTGCGCAGGATAAGACCCAGACTGCAATCAGCATTGACATGACACATTGACATCTACCATTTCTGTAGTAAAAATAGCACCAACAGCTACCACAGCTACAGATTCCGCCAATCAGCAATGTTCACTCTTTCCCGAACATCACTTCAAATAAGGCCAGTATATGGACCAAATCGTATATATGAAGAAAGCACATTTCAGTTTAAGGAAAGAAAAACTAACAATAAATAAAAATAACGGAGCAGAAAAAGCAAACACAATCAAAAGCTCAAAACAAATACGAATAAAAGAAACCAAAAGACTAAATATTTTGAAAAAAAGACAAATTATAGAACCTAAAAAGTTGCAATGTAAAATGATAAGAAGACTTATCTGCATGGACTGCTAAGGCCATCATAAAAACTACAGCAAACACTTGATATAGTACCAGCCCATTAATAAGAATACAAAAAGCTGAATACCATCAAACTTAGATGAGTTAAAAACTCACTGAGTCCAATGAAGAAATGTTTAACTCAACAAAACTGCAGGAAGTCAAAAGTAACATTCAATACGTTGATCCATAATATGAAACTCATCCTCCAACTATGAATGTAGGCACAAGGCCAGTCTTCGATCCAAAAGTTATCATCTCAGGCCACAAGGTATGAGAGTCCATCATTCCTGCAGAACAAATATAACAACTTAAACGAGTCATACAGACTTATTTATCCAATAATATGTTGCAATACAACAAACAATTAAAGGTCCATCTCAGGTGTAAGGGGCTTACATCAGCATCAGATTTACGAGGGGAAGGGACTTGGAGAATCATCACGTCACCATGTGGTGAAATTACTCTTGGGGTAGGAGCGTTCCTTGCGGTTAAGGGGCCCATCAGCATCCTCACCTCTCAGGAGTCCACGAGAGATGGGGCTCCTCTGAGGAGAGCAAAAGCCTCCCAGGAGATGCGCCATCCTGGAGAGAAGGGGCTCCTGCGAGGAGACAAGCTCCTCGCAGACTCTTGGGGCTATTCCGAACAGGTGAGGCACTTAGAAATACATAAGGTTTGCATCAAATAACACATTAGTAAGGCACAATAGTTCATGATAAAAGACATAAAAGAAAAGGTAATATTTGTTCTCCATAATGCATCAGTTTTTTCACTACGCGCTCATCATCATATCTGCCCTCTTACGATTATCAGGACTGTACCATGTCTCGCCCTGTAGCGATGCTCTCTTTCACCTGGCGGGTGTCTGTCACGACTATACCTCTCCCTACTTCGACTACTTCACTTCCGTAATCCTTTTCCTTATATTCATCTCGAGCACCTGAAAATTTTTAGGTCAGTTGCTGCAACATAATTTCCACAAATTTTATACTCATGTCAATGGTACAGCTTTCCAAAAGCACAATTACTAACAAACATATATAGTTGTATTAGCTACAAAAAAACCCTAAATCCATCTAAAATAATAAAATTTGTTCAGTGAGAATAGAGGCTTAAGTGGTAAGAACTGTACCATAAAACTCATTAGGGAAAAAAAACGCCAGCTCCAAATTACCATTGCAAGAATCAAATACCAGACTGCAGTCAACATGAAACAAGAAAGACAATGCTGAGGATTGAAAGAAGCAGGTGCCTCAATTCAAACAACTGAGCCCACCCTGAGCCCTGTTAAAGATTCCTCGGTCCTCTGCCATTATGCTAGGACCCCAATTATGAAAAACAAAAACACAGTAACTGATGCGCAAACCCCCAGGAAAAAAAAAAACTAAAGAACAGAAAGAGGGAAAAATTATGTAGGAAGCGTAAGCTTAAAAAATTTCATCAAACTCCAAAGTTGTATGAAGTGCGTGAAAGACACCAATATCAGATAAGCGTTTAGAAACAAAAAGAAAATTGATAAGTCCAAACCGCAAGACCCATCACTCCTATGCTACAACAGCATGCCCCCTTGCACATATGCAGTCCACTTCACTGGCAACTAATAACCATCAGCTGCTAAAATTAAATGCCTGATGTATTAAAGAAACACTGAGCTGTAAATGTCAATGAATACAGCACTCTCACATATTTTTTATAAGAAACTACAAACTCAATTTGTAGTAATGCAAGACTAGAAACGCAACATTAGTACACAAAATATCGTTTTTACACAAATTCTTAGTGAGAACCGAATACAACAATGTGCTTTACCCAACTCCAGCAAAGAAGAAATCTCACCTCGGACGAGGGCTACGGCTACGGCCGGGACCCGATTTGAGCTTGGAAGCTGATTCACTTTACCCTACCCTCTTGTGGCTACAAAATCAAACAAACCAAAATTTTCAAATTGTTAAACACCAACGCTCCAACAAAAAAAAAATCAAACTTGCAACAAACCCAATACACAATACCCATAACATTAACCAAAAACTTACATTCGCTCCGCATTCGCCCCGTACTTAGCAAACTGAACCATAATCTCTTCCACGGACAACTCCTGAAATCAAAAATTCAATCGATTAATTACAAAACCTTAGTCTCTAATTAAGTTCATAAGAGGCCTAAGAGAGAGTGAGAAAGACGAACCATCGAGCTCCCACCGCCTTCGCGCCCCGGGTCCTGATACTCATAACCGACAAAGCAGCCCTCAGAATCGCCGGGCCTCCGGCCCCTGGGAATGAAGACATCGACGACCTTGCCGTACTGCTCAGAAGAGTTGGAAGAGGTCCGGTAGTTCCTGGAAAACACAAATCAAAGCAAGAGAGAGAAAAAGAGCATGTCAGAGAGAGAGAGAGAGTTAGGGTCTTGAGCAAGGGATGGAGGAGGGAGGAGAAGGGCAAAAGGGGTGAATTACGGAAAGTGATGTTGAGGACGAGGAGGGAGGGTGTCTCTGATGTCCGAGGTCCTGGATCGACCGAAGTGCGACATCTCCGAGAGGGATTGGAGCGGCGAAGGTGTGAGTCTGCGCGGATCTCGAGGTCATGAGCGCTAGGGTTTGTGATTTGTGGTGAGGGATTTTGCGAGCACAGGAGAAGGGGCTAAGTTATTGGGCGGTATGTTGACGAATATACCTCTCTTTTGCTTCTTTATTCAATTAAATGTGTTCTTTGGTTTCCCTTGTTCCCCGACTTCTCCCGTTTTATTCCGCTTTCCCGCCAATATGCAAAGCTTTTATTATTTTTTCTGAAATAAAAAATAAACACAAAGAGAAAACCATGTCCAAGTTGATTAAAACGCAAAATCAGGGAAAGCAAAAGGGAAGATAATAATGAAAATGAACCCACACTAGAGAAATAGGTTTGAATTCGGCACTGTCAAACAACGCAGCATTCTAATCACTACAAAATAATACATCACTTCAAGGAATGCACAGCCTATATTTTAAGCTTGTACATTCACAAGAAAGCTTGTCTTCTGAAAATATGCTTGAAATGGATACGAAAGCAAATGCACACGTTTTAATATCTTTGAATAACAGTATAATAAGCGAATAAGATATATCATCTAACATTACTAATAGAAATAACCAACTGAACAGTGAGCAGTAACCCATTCTTTTTCCACATGCTGTAATGGACCAAGAGGAATGGACCAGCACGAATGACGAAACTAGAAGCTGCACATTGCATATGAGAAGAATACAACCATCAAAATTGAGTTTGACAAAAATAAGATGAAAGTTACAATGCAAACAATGGCGGTATGATTATTTTTTTCATGGCTCGCATAATCGTGTTTTGGGCTTCTTACACACTCTTGGTTTTCTTGACACCCACAATTCTTCTTTCACTATCTCCTTCCCTCAAAGATATAGCTGCTTGACTGCCTGAATAGAGTGAATAATATCCAGTTAATGGAGGATGAAGGTTTCAAATGTTTTTCTAATGACTGAGGACCCGTTTGGTGGGCTGGCTAGGACAGGGTGTTATTTTCTTTTAAATGGATTTGTAATCCAACCCATGTTTTGATGAGCTAAACATGTGACTGGATTTGGAGTTCTGGATTTGAGTCCATAATAGGACGGTTATGTAACCTGACACGACCCATGGGTTACAAAGCCAATCCCCTCAGCCTTCATCGACATTCACTGTCCTTTCTCTGTTTTGGTGACAGAGTCCAGCGTTCTCCTCACAACTCCTGGCGACAATTCCGGCGAGCTCACCTTCTACGTTTCGCGCGATTGCTCTTCCTCTCCTTTCTTCAGGTGAATCCACAAGTGGGGCCGCGGGCGTTGATGGTGGGTCACGGGTCGTTGATGGTGGGTCGTGGATTACGGAGCCGTCTGCTGGGTCGCGAGCGGCGTCGTGGATTCGCAAGTTGATAATTACTCGAGTGGGTCGCCATGGGTCTCGAGCAGTCTTTTGAGTTGGATTGTTGGGTGGCTTGTCGTCGTATGCTTCTTAGCTTTTTTTCTTTTATTTTTAATTTTTTTTTATTTCAATCACAACCTATCCAGTTGTTTACACCAAACTATGGACAACTATCCCAACCTATCCCTTCCAACTTAGCCTAGCCTAGAGCCTTAGCTAATCCAAAATACATGGTCTTACCTTGTCCCATTCACCAAATGGGCCCCGAGAGATGAAGGCTTCGGTGTGTTGTCGAATGATGAGGGCATTTTTGTAACATTACTTATTAAAGAGTGAACGGAATAGAAATACCGCCTCATGTTTAATTTGTCACTGCTCAAAGGAATTTTAACCACACATCCCATAGTTGCATTTTCGTTCAACCACTAAAACGCAAACTCAAACGTCCTATAGTGCTTGAAACTGAAACCAATCCAAATTCCCGATCCCAACTAATCAAACGCGAGTGTCTAAAGAAAAAAATTTCAGAAAACTACTAAGTTCTTTGTAATTTTATTATAGTATGCAGCTTTTTTCTACTGCACTATCCCCAGCCGTTATACTTTGATGACTTATCCAATGGTCTAAAGAAGACCATTGGCTACAAGAACACATCTCGACCGTTGAATGGTGTAAGTATGGCATGTGATGAGCATTAGAAGCCAATCTCCACACTCTCATTGTAATCTTAAGACACTTTTACTCTCTCTCAAAGGCTTTATATGCCTCTTCTACTACATTCATTACAATGTAACCTAAACTATCACAATGAAAACTTAAAACAATACTAGTGTGGACATAGCTTAGTTCCTAGTGAGCCATGATACATAGTTGGCTTCGGTACATTTGTATCATTTTACTAGCTAATTTAAGTTGGTCCAACTGCTCGCATCAACAATTTAGTGTCACTACAAAGATTGGACATGAAATGTTATGTCGATTCTCAAACATTTTCTCGTGGGACTCCATGAATTTTGCAGTCTGAGTATGCGCATCGTGTATCACGCATACCTTTAAAGTCCTAATATGGCCCCAATGAACTCCAATTGGATTGAGCTAAACAAATAGATCAAAGAATGCCACCACATTTTGTTGAGCTTTGAAAAGGTAAGCGAAGCTTCATCGACTTTGCCGAGATTGACCATTCTTGTTCCGTAAGACACTTAAAACCGATCCACTGGGCAGACACACCTGGTTTCCTATATTCTTGGAAATTCCTATAATCTAGAGATTGGTGTGCGCCGCAAGTAATTACACTCCCAAAAAACAATATCTATCTCTAGATATTTTTTGGGACTCTCCCTGCTTAATACGGATTTTCTATCCTAAAAGACTCTTCCCGACTAGTATAAATACCCCTCATCTGTGTGGTACATCTCTAGTAACGCATATAACGCAATCAACACATACTTTGCATTCTGTAGTTCTTTGTCCACCGCTAGTCCTAATATTGCTTACCAACTTGACCTGCCGTAAAAGTCTTTGGATGGTACCTCACACTGGGTACCTTAGGTCCGATCAAGGTTGTTTGCTTTCTGCTGTGTAGTCGAACTTGCACACCCTCCGTTCTCGGCCGGTGCACAAATTTGGTTCCAACAATTGGTGTTTTCATTGAGAGAAGAATCATATTCTCCCTACCAACAACCTCACCAAGTCACTATGTCTCGGCTAAAGATAACTCTATTAACACGACACCAACACCCAAGGTGGAGTAATCAACTTCTAGACGCCTTTATTGCTTCGGGAAACAATAACGCTCCCGTTAGCGAAGCTTCTCCCACCATGGACCACACATGTTACAACCCATCCCAAAATTTTATGTAAAATTACCAAAATACCCTAGTGGTCAATGCGTTGACTTTGTTGACTTTTTTTCGAGACGACATGTGAAAATTATTTTCTTTGCATATTCCCGTTGTTCATCGATACGAACGCGTGACACAAGCGGAACTCAATTTGGAGTTAAAATGAACGTTTACATAAACTTTAAAGTGTAGGGGCATTTTAGTAATTTTCACACCCGTTTGCTAATTAGGGTTTGAACTTAGGTTGACCTAGCCGCTCGCAGCCATTTCATTCACCCTCCACGTCCTCTCTTTCTTTCTCTCTCTACTAAAACTTCACAAACTATACACAAAACCCTAGGTTTTGACGAATCACAAACCATCGAACTCCGCCGCACAAAACCATTACCAAATACGATTGTCTAGTCATTTTGACTCCAGACCGTGATTTCGTAATCCCTGCAACCGAGCCCAATCGGCCAAACCGACGTTGGAACGAAAACAAGAAACCGCCATTCGCTTTCTATACAATCTCGACTTAAAGTCTCGCCAAACCATTTCATTGGTTTTATTACATTCAAGAGGTTCACATCGACATAAAGAACGCGGAATTTGGTGCGCTTTTAAAGGAGAACGAAATAGGGTTTACGGAAGCTCCTGCCACCAGGCCATCTCCGCCATTTTTCCGGCCCCAAATTGATATGAAAATATTCTACTCACAATACCTTCAATTTGATATATGGCACGTTGAATTTGGCCAAGGAATGGAAATGAGTTATGAATTTTTGAAGTTTGGGATTAAATCGGTAAATTTTCCGTAATTCCCAAGGAACCAGTGGCGGGAGACGGCGCGCGCATATTCCTCGTCACTTGCACCGGAATATTTCGATCGCGCGCATTCCCGTCGAAAAGGTATATTTCGCTAAGTTTGACCGACGACGTTGACTTTAACCCGCGATGACGTCGCCAGGTGCGCAGCGCCGCCGGGCGACACGTGCTTCAAGACGTGGGCCACGCGTGCCGGCGCGTGAGGGCTCGCTCCCGCAAGGTGGCGGCGCATCCTGGCGTTCCCGGTGGCAAGCTGGCGGTGCGGTGGCGGCGGCGCATGGCGGCGCGACGCCAAGTGGACGGCTGGCAAGGTTTTCTAGCCCCGTAAATCAATTTTTCGAGCCCGTTTTCACTAAAATAATATTATTTGGGTTCTTTTTCATAAGGGTTATAATTATTTATTGTGATGTTTTTAACATTGTCTCAATATTAAATAGGTAATTCTTCGACTCCACGCTTCGAGGAGGGCAACACTCGGAGAGATTTCACCCTGGGCACCCATGAGTGGACTTTTGTTTTAACAAATGATTTCTATGCTTTGAATTAATTATGGTTTGATATATTTATGATTTCCAATGACTTTGTGACATAATATATATATATATATATATTTATTTATATATATGTGTTTTATGAAATGGTTTTAAAGTGTGATTTCGGTTATGCACAAAAAGTATGGTTATATATTATGAAATGATTTATACTATGATTTCGCTATGCATAAATATATGTTGGGTTTGATATGACTCATGAGAATGTTATTTATGCAACGAAGAAATATTTGGGAAATTAAGGAAGTAGGTATTATACCTTCACTTTTACACATGATGTATATACGTATGTTTTCAAACACACTTAGTATGCTTTCACCACGTTGTAGTACCGTTCACGGCCGTAGGACAAGCCTCACATGCTTAGCCACACGCACCGTACTCCACGTGGGTATTGTCCCAGAATACCTAGTGCAAGCTTGTCTTACGTTTATGTTTATTTTGAGGAAAGGCCCCACTACGTAAGGGATTCTGTGATGCCACAATGCTGCAGCTGCTTACATGTGTGGTACTGTGGAGTACAAATTGGATTGATAACGTAAAGTGCTAGTACGAGGATTGAGAGGTCGTTTCTCAACACGTATATGGGTGATTGCACATATCGGCCTGGTTTTCTTATCTATACTATTGATGATATTTGGTGAAATGACTGATGAAATATGAATTATTATTTACTTAATTTCACTTTGATTTACTTTCGCTATATATATTATAGTATGATTTTGACCCATACTACGTAGTATGATTTTATACATATACCGATTTTCAAACAGTGGGGTTAATATGTTGAAAAAGAAAAGAGTTTAGAAAACTTTATTTTTCGTCCACTCACACCTTTTGTTTTTTGCGCTCCCTTCTCAGACCTAGTGATAGAGCATCCGGTGAAGTCGAGGCATACGAGTGGCGGCCTTCCGATTCTCTCTCCCCACCATGTAGGGATTCATTTTATTCGCCATCAATATCCATCCCTATTATGGATAGGAATTCTAGGAACTTGGATTTATTATTTTGTTTCCACCGATTCAAATTAGTACGCTCTCGAACCTTGTGCATATTGGCATTAATTTCGCAAACTTTATGTACGCTTAATTTGTTTAAGCTAAGTGTTGTCATGCATATAGCTGCCTTCTGCCACCTGCCTCAGTGTCGCCAAGACGCCTAATCTCAGATCCACGTGGGAGAATGGGAGGGGGTGTGTCACCACATCTTAGAGACTCCGATAAAGATCACAGCATCCGTTAGTGATCTTCATAACACTTCTCAATCACGTAACCATCTCGAACTATGCTCACTGCAGGCATGAAAGCTCTTGGAGAACGCTTAACTACTCGCAAATTAAAATTCCTGCTTCCTGTGATGAAATCTCAGGCACAACTTTCGCATGGACAAACCGACATGACAACACTTGTCCTGCATTAACATTATCTGAGTCTCATTCATGAGCATCGTGAAGGCTGAATTTGCCGCTCATACCCAGCCGTGCAAGATCCGAGTTCAACGCAACCTCGCCCCTTGACACCGCAAGGGCCTCCCCATGTAGAGCCTAGGGCATCTCAACTTCGACTATCCGTAATCATCCTGGGCGCCAGCGCGACCAATGAACCATGATAACCTCTAGAGATGTTGGCACGCTAAGAACCAACTTTCTAACATGCTACTGCAAGCGGTTGAGTTTATTCATCCCTCAACGCATCTCCTTCGAAGAAGTTCACTCAAATTCTGCATTCCGCATACTTTCATAGAGATCAGATCTGCATCACATCACATCATGCACAATCGGAATGATATGGTCCCGTATACAACAACGATGCATGGATGTGCAAGATGTTTTGTCCACCAGGACCTCGTCATGAGATGGTTCTAGTTGTCACTGTTTTGATCGACAACTTCGAAACCCTAACCGACATCTTGACGAGGATGTGTTCGGAACGCCACAAGGATGTGTTCAAAGATGGAGCCTCAATCCAAGAATGAGAGTATCGTAAACTACCTAAAGCAATTTCAAAGTGAGTTGGCGGAAGTTGAGAAACCTGGACGATGACTTGCTCCAATAGTTGTCAAGCGTGAGCGTCACATTCACTCGCCTTGTCCCAAAAGCCGAACAAGAAGAAGTATGAATATGCCATTCGCGTATCGCTTGATAGTTGGACGACATTACTGTGTCGGGATGATACAAACAAAAAAGAGTTTCGAGCGGAAGACTCGGGGTTGTGTAGATACCTACCACCTCATCTCCTCATAAATGACAAGAGATGACGCAAAGATAAGTCAACTCCGCTCAAACTAAAGCAATACACTCCGCTTTGAACACTACAGGAACAACGTTCTTCATAGCATTAAGGACAAGCCTTTCTTAAAGTGGCCAATACCCTTCCCGATCACATGCTCAAGAAGAAGCCCCAATGAGTATCGTTTTCATTCCACCAAGCAACACCGCATACTACTGTAGTTGTCGATGCTTTCTGAGAGATCACATTAAAAAGTCGTTTGATCAAAGTATATTGTTGAAATTAGTGAAGGACAAAGCCAAGAGGGAAGAACCATCAAAGAACTGGATAAAGGCAAGTCCGACAAATATGAGCTTACTCACGAGGAAGAAGATTGACACTAAAAATGTTGCCAAGAAATGTGCCTTAAAACCAATCATACGATGATACTTTAATGACATTTCACATGTTAAACTAATTAGCTTAATATAAAAGGCAAAGGTAATTGTTTAAAGCTGTCTCGTATAAATGTTATATGCTTAAACAATTAGTCCAAGGAATATGTACTTAGGAAGAATGTAATCTAAACAAGTTAGGTTCATGAGACTCATTCCTCGTTCATACATATCCTAAATGTTCGGACATAGATTTGTGCCAATTGGGCATTGACAAATCAGCGAAGATCGCACGTGATATGTCTTCCCTAAGAATGTTGATTCAGTTCTGCAGTCATTGGTGTAACCGACACCAAGACAAACATAGCAGTGCTCAATATAGAATGAGTCCACTCAACACGATCAACGAGGAGTTCTCATACTCATGTCACATGAGTAACCATGGTTAGGGATAATGCAAAGTAGTCCTTTGACCTGGTGATATCATAGCGTCTTGTGGTTAGGTCCTTGATCTTTGACTATGTCAAAGTCACCCCATCAAGGTGTCCACGACATAGTTTGGGTTAAGCCACTTAATGTGGAGGCTAGTGAATGCACAACAGCGGATCTCTAACCTTCAAACCGCTCGAGGAAAATACTTGTGATATGATTAAGAATCTCCGCTGTAGTATGAGATTTAAGAAGTCGTTCCAAATCATGTTCAATGTAACTATATAAGTTAAAGAATCACATTGAATAGTAGACATGAATAAACTATCAAACCAAACAATGTGGTCAAGAGTATTGTATTAGAGAAAGACCTATTTCAACTGTAAATCCTAAACTCGAATAAGTTCTCCACCTCTTTGTTTAGCTTGGGTAGCCATGACATACCGCTAGGTGTCACCATGTATTTGTGGAAGCTCCCATGTGTAGAGCATTTAAAGGGAGAATTGAAAGTATGTTTCAATTCACAATCGATTTGAAAAGTTCTAATCGTCCACGCCTCGCTAAAAAGAACCTAATGGATCGTACACCGTGTAAGGTAAAGATTGATAAAATAATGGAGATGAGTAAGGATAATTAAATGGTTTAATTATTTATGGTATGATTAATTAATATGTTAATTAATCAAACGAATTAGTTTGTTATAGACCTCAAGTTAGTTGGGGTTACAAGGCCCAATGGCTTCGAACGTCGTTCATTGGCCAAGCTTGTATGACAACTTAATGACTAATGATACATGAGGGCCCAAATAGCCCTAAGGAACCCTTAAGGCCGGCCATATAGAGAATGTGTAGTGAACTTGCTTTAATTGCAAGTTTGCCACTACATTGTGAGGTGGTATAAAGCAACTTATACCATTTCATCATTAAGGGTTTCTTTGAGAAAATGTGATGAGAACACAAGCTCTCTTTTTCTCTAAGAAGCCGGCTACCCCGGAGGAAATGGCTAGCAATCTCACTTCCTCTAGGTCACCATCTCCTCATCAACGCTCTCCTTGGTGTGGAAAATTAGAGGTTCTCAATTTTGGAAACTTGGAGAACCCTTTTCATCCATCCTCCCCAAGAATTCCATAGAGCCAGAAGCAAGGAATGAAGACCCTCTCCTAGGGTGATTTAGGTTTTTTACTTATGCAAAGAGGAATCAACAAAGGTATAAGATTTCTCAACCAATTTGTTCTGAGCTCTGAGTCATGGTTCACCTCTCTCTACTAGGCTTTGAATTTCAAGGGTAAAGTTTACTTGGAAAGTGCATACAAGCATGATTCCGCCTTTAATTGTTAATTGTATGTCATAGATGTTGCTCAAATAAACTTGTTTTTCCACAAATTTCCTTCAAAAAAGAGACCAACCGTCAACATCAATTGCATCTACGAGCAAGAGTATATGGGCAAAGACCAAACGTAAAGAAAGAGCATGCAAAAAGCCATGATGGTGTAATCTTGGCCAACAAACTCTTTGAATCGACTCTCAACATCTTGATGTTCTCTAATTGAGACCTCGGAAGATATGCACTTTCTTCACGATGATGCCTTGGTGATAAAGATCTAGATTTCTAATGCAATGGTTAGTCGATTGTCAGATAGACAATGCATCCGAAGTCAACATCCTCTTAAAGACATCGCAAAGAATACTGGGAATCTTAGACAAAGATAATCGAAGTAAGACTACTTTACACACCTTTGAAGGCACTGGTCTGATCTATTAGGAACAAGAAGCTAGTGCCTGCTTTAACCCATAACATGCGTTGGTAGCCTTCTATGTCGTAGATTGCCCAACTCCGCACAATGCCATCTTGGGCCTGGACTGGGCTTTTTACGTGATTGAAAGCAAAGATCATCATCATATCACCAAACTACTCTAATATCCTACACATGACGGATGTTAAATCAAAGGAGATCAAGCGCGGCATGTTGTCGCCTGGGAAAGATATATACGACTGAAGGTAGATTGGGAGTCTACGCCTTCGAGAGAAACCGCATAGCAAGTATAGTCCAAGGGTCAAGAAACGAACTACAAGAAATTCGATCTTGGATCTGACCCTAAGGACTAAAGACTTGTAAGTCCAAAGAAGATGAAGATGCCGGCCTATATAACTCTCGATCCCGACAAGCCGAAAGCGCAGCTGTGGAATCACTAAGAAAAGGAATTGTTCACTACCTTCTCATGCAGAAACAAAGATGTATTCGCTGTCCGCTAAAGACATGTCGGAATAAACCATTCCATAATTTGCTCTCTCTATCTAGACCCTACCATAAAAAGCCTATTGTCCAATTAAAGTGCAATCATGGAAACGTAATCCGAGTAAAATCATTGAACTCGAGAGTAACAAACTCAAACAAGCCAACTTTATCGTCAAGTGCACTTTTAGAGTAGCATCGTGGGGTTATTAGGTTACCCGGTCACCATGCGAGGTATTGAGGCTAATTCGAATCGATCAAACATAATGGAGATGTAGTAGCCGAACCGTGAAGGAAGTTCAAAATTTGAACAAAGAGCAACAGCTAGTAAAGTTCCTTTCAAGATCAATGTACAAGTGCAAACCCTTCTCTCACAACCATTACAAGAGTAAGTGGACTATTCTCGACCAACGAGTGCAAAGAAGCTTTCACGAGACTTAAAGAAGCACTTATCCAATCTCGCCACTCTTATTACCCAAGCCCATCGACGAAGAATACTTGTATTTATACTTGGCGTTGTCAAAATACGTTGTTAGTGCAGTCTAGTCTGAGAAAAACTCAAGTGGAGCGTAACCTAGTATATTACGTGTTTAAAGCTCTTCTCAACAAAGACCCGTATACCCGAATATGGAAAACCTCACTCTCGCTTTGGTGACAAAGAACTCGAAAATTTCAACCATACTACCATTCCGAATTGTCTACATGACAAAGTACCCAATTCCGATCAATCCTACAACGCTCGAATGCATCATCAAGAGTTACCAAGTGGTACATTGAACTAGGACAACAGATCATCTATCTACAAGTAAGACTTCAATCAAAGCCCAAGACTTCAATCATCCGAGTAGTGGCTTTGAAATCAACCTCCTAAAGTACGATTACTTTATCTCGACCAAAGGTACTAAGTCAAGTACATTTTTCAACGATCCCGTGTCTAGCAAAAATCCGAATGAGGCATCCAAACTAGGAAATCCTCAAGATGAAATTTTATTTGATGAAGCTCTAATTCATGAGTAGCTTAGCCAAATTAGTTAAGTTTAATCCACTGTAAACGCGGTCCGACGCATGTGTCCCGGTAAAGGATTCCTAAGGTGTTTCCCATCAACGTGCAAGTGACTAAGTCCCTAACAAACTTTTGTTTAAGGTTCACTAGTAACTGAGCATGTATCTGATCAGGAATGTTTCCTTCTCCATTACAAGTTGCAATTATTAAAACTTAGATCCGAAATGGGACAATGTGAAAAGAATAAACAAAATCAAGTCATGCACAAATTCTCATACAACACTTAGATTGGATCTCCAAGTAAAGTGTTAAAACTATTACTTAGCCAACAAGGCAATTGAAACATACCGACCGACATTAAGATCTCGGAGGTCATTCTAGACAAGGTTAAATCACTTTCTCATCCTTAATACGATCACTCCATAAAGGCAAGTTTTAACCAAAAGATTTTACATAGGCTTAGACTTGATATCGGAGTAATGGGTGGTATCTGATTATCTTAGTGAAAAATCTTTATAAGCACTAAGTTTAGAGATAACATTTTTCTCGTAATTTTATTATCTAAGGCAAACTAAAAGCCTAGGCCTACAAACATATCTGTGTTTGACTTCGTTACTCATTAACTCCGAAGTTAGTTTACTCCAAAAGATTGTCGAGTTAAATCATATTCCGTGAAATGAAAGCAAAAGATGTAAAGTTCTAAGTGTTTTACTCTAATAGGATTAAAGACTTGAGTAAATAAACTTAGCAAAATATGCAAACAAAATATCCATTGCATAATATTAAACAAATTTCCCGAAATCTCATGACCGGGCAAAAGATGTTCAAATTTTGGAAGGACATGCCCCCATTCCTAGCAAAAATCTCCAACACTTAAAGAAAATTTACAAACTACTCTTTATCGAAGTCATCTACAACCACTTGCTTGCCCTTCTCAATAGTAAAAGAAGGCTTGGGGCCATCGTCATAGTTATCTAACATTGTCGCCGGGTAATTTCGCCGACACACGTCGGTTCGTGTACGTGATCCCTTCAACTTTGAGACTTCATCCTCAAAATGGCCTATGAACCGGAAAGTTGGCCTTTTTACTTCCGCCATTTTGTGTAATGCATCCTAACCATAATTGTGGTCCCGCTTGGAGTTACGTAACTCGATCGCACTTTCATTGACTTCAACTCGATGCTTCTTTAGAGTCTACGCGAGTTCAACCAAGCTCGCCCTCATTCATCTCTCACTGGAGAGTCAGCAAAGATGCTCGTCCTCTTCAATCCAAACTCACGGGCTAAGCTTGTCCATGCTCTGGCCTAGAAGATAGCCCGATCGGGCATCCCAGCTTGCTCCGCTATGCCGTAAGAGTGTACTCCACCTCACCCCTCTCTTCTTCCTGATTCCAAGTTTTTCACTACACCACAAATCGTCCATCTATAACTGCTAAAACGCTATATTAAAGGCCAACACAGCGCTAAGCTGGGTGTCACGACGCTAATAGCTCTCTGGCCTTTCATAGCGTTTTTGGAACGCTATAAAATCTCTTTTCTAAATTGCTATGATTTTATTTTTTATAGATAGAAAGCATAGCTGTTTCGAAAGTGTTGTGATTAAATAGATGATATAATTCTAGATGGAGATCATAAGCCGTTTAAAAATGCTCATGAATAATAGATCATAGCATTTGGGAATGCTATAAAACGCTACAATTATAGGTTTTTTGTACCATAAATGTCTTTGTTCCATTTTATTTCATAATGCGAATTTATAGAATAAACACTACTCAAATTAATTGTAAACCATTTTATAAATTTTCAAAAGAGCAAAACAAGCATCTAAAGTACTTAATTGGCCATATAAATAATATTAAAAATCACTATTCAAAAGTGGCTCATTTTCCAATACATAAGTTCAAGTCCTCTGAGCTACTACTAATGAACTCAAATGCATAAGTTTGGTGCTCCTCATAATGAAAACATTGAATCCCCGGCCAACAATCTTCACCGAGTCTCTAATCTGTCCAAAAGAAAAGAAAAATACATATAAAAATACACTTGTTCAATTGTTCTCGTAATTTTGCCATGTAGACTACAATGTGCAAAAATGAGTAATCCAAACCAAATTCTTAACACATAAATAATTAAGAACATTAATATGATGTCTAGAACCAAATTTCACAATATTTACTACAATCAAACAATTCATAATCTCAAATTCGATCATCCAGAAAAATTACAACAAAACTATTATAAACTCAAGAATAGCTTCGAAATTAATTTGATATAATTTCGCATTAGCAAAACTAATAAAGAAATATTCATCAACAAAAGAATTTCAGCATATATAATAGTGAAACAAAGATTTATATATCCTTGTTGGACAAAAATGGTACACGGCATGCCAAATGTAAGGCCTAAAATCACACCTCACTTTTGCACATACCAAAAGTATATTAACTCAAACAATGGCACCGATGTGTAAGTAATTACCTACAAAGGACAGGCATAACCACTTTGTCTCGCAAGCCATGCTACCATATAATCAAAAGTCTCGCATAGATATAAACAAGAACACAAGTAACACTGCATCACAAGTAGTAAATCACATTCTAGCAAAAGGTTTCACAAAGAATTAAAGAAGACATCTAAACTAATTACAACAAAAGACATTCTAAACTTATGTACTTAAAACATAGCTATTGTATTGACTATAAAAAGATAAAGAACATAAAATTGAAGAAAGGCAATCATACACACCTTATTCAACTAAATTAATTCAAACAAGGACATGTAAAGTTGCATACTTGAAGATAAACATATGCAATTAGCCTATGACTAACTATAACATTCCTTGCTAAATTGCTTAATGACCGATTAACCAAAAACACTCAACACAGTGTTGTTGATTTGGAGTAAGGTTATTAGTACAATCTTCTTCCCTTCCCATTAATTCCACCAAATATGATCAATTTCATAGTTGGATTGCTTATCCTTGGACAACACCAAGTAAGAAAAAGGTAATCATGTACCATGAGTAAAACAATAAAGAAGAAGATAATCATGTATCTACATAGTACATTGTACGCCAAAAGAAGAAATCAATAAGATAATTATCAATATATAACACAGTAGAAAACTTAAAGAGGACAAAAATAAAACCATTTTCTTGCTCTTGCCATTCAATAATAACCTTTCTTTGTTTTCAAAGCAACCTGTAAAACTATGCGACTGACTATAAGCATAACTATATAAGAATCATGATTACATTTTTCTTATAAGAGAGATCTTATTTTTTTGGGCAACCAAGCAGAACAACAACCCATTAAAGCAACTTAATAATTCATAGAATTCTTAAATTAGAGTTAACCAAAGAGAAATAGATAAGAGAAATAGCATAAGAGCTCAAACTATAATACAATGAAATATAGATACTTTGCAACAAGCAACTATATCATTTCGATCATAGTTATCCAATAGATACAATGAAACATGTAAAACCATAATGGAAGAGCATATCTTACCATGTGCATTGTTGCAAGTCGCCCTACTATATCAACTACATCTTTTTCAAAACATTCAACAAGCAAGAGTCCCGCCACGTTCAAAACATATAAAGTTACTTTATTGAGAGAAGAAGAAGAGTGGATGGAGACAAAAATTACCAATCATCCAAAAGAAACGAAGATGAAAAGTTGTTTGTGTTACGCTGTCTTCACTAAATTAATTTCACAACATGTATGATGAATGAAGTACCTAAATTACTAATCCCTATATACCCAAAAGAAAACCCACCAGTCATGTAAATGGAAAGACTAACACAAGCATAAGTAAACAACCAATAACAAATAGAAACAAGTATATATAATCAACCCCAACTAGAACTAAGCACTTACACAAAAGAGTTATGTATATAAGAAACATGACAAGCTGCTATACCAAGTAATTGCAGCCTACAAGAATGAGAAATTGAGAATCCATATGAGTATGTTGGCCAAGTACATATGTGAATCATATGAAAGTAGCATTTCAAATGCCTTTGTAAGCACAACTAATACTTCACCACTGCATGGTAAATGATAATTCTAATTCATAAGACACATATTTGTCTTGCGCATTATTGTTAGTCACAGACCAAGGAAGAAATTCTTACCCAAGCTGAAGTAGTCTCAAATCCTCTGCAGAAAGTGGATTAATTTACGAAAAACTAATTTAAAATAATAAAAAACACACTAATTGATTTACAAAAATTGAAATTGCTTTACACATAAAAAGAGTAATAAAGAGGACGAAGAAGAAAATCATAGAAGAAAAATGAAGTATATCGAGAATAATATTTTGCATATAAACTTTCCATGGTCAATTTTTGCAATCGAACAATGAACATCAATATTTGCACATAAATTTTCCTTAAACCTAAAATTAAAATAATATTTAAAAATCCCCCACTAAGCCAAACATGAACAATACAATTGATTCAGAGAAAGCCTTAGTCCTAACCCAAATTCAATAAACCCTATCAATCTAATACTCTAAAAGAACTTAGCAATACAATACCCAAATAATTTAATCCTAAAATTAAAATCAAATTAGGGAAATATAAATTAGAAATCAAATTTGTCAAAACCCTAAACTATAATCCTTGGTTGTAATACTTCAGCCTTGTGTTGAATCATCCAAAATTTCAAATCGTGACATGCGCAAACAGAAAGAGTAAGAGAAGAGAGCTATTCACATGTCACAAAGGGGTTGAGAATGTAATCTTATGGGGAATAAAGGAACTGACGAGAGAGAACCTGGGCTTCGGCTTGCGGAGGGTGGTGCTTGTCCAGTGCAGCCGTTCTGGAATCATGCTCTTCGCCTTCAACTTCAATTGGAACCAACGACTCCTATCAAATGAGAGAGAGAAGAGAGAGCATGTTTCCCTTTCGTGCCTTGAAATTTTTTGAAGTACTGCTCCAATTTTTAAATCCTGCGTATAGTGTTCGCCTTTTTTTTTTCTTATAGCGTTTCTTAGTTTTGTTTTCCTTTTTTTTTTTGTAATTTTTTGAAACCATTCAGGTACATTTGATAGCACTTGTGCAAAAATGCTATTGTTCAACGCTATTAATGATATATTGTGTTGTAGTGTTTCTTCAATTTATCCAACTTTTCCTAAAGCTTCTTGGACTTTCTTTCTTCACTATGTAGTCTATCTGTCAAGCTATTCTGCTCCAGCTCACTGGCATTCTCCGCCACTTGTTGATCCGCCATCACCTTCTCTAACTCCGCTTACTTGTCCTTCAGTTGCCTCTCAAGTAGGATTCTAGCTCTAAGCTCATTTTTATAGGCTGTACCTAGCTTGTGAATCTTATCCGCTTAACCTAAGAAGACAGCCTTGGTCTACACCTGAGATTGTAATTACAAAGTAAAGAAGCAGAAGGCATCAAATTTATGAAAATTTGTCTAAGTATGAGATCGAATACTTACAACATAACGAGCCTGATAACAGTTTTGGATCAGCTCGTCCAGATTGGCTATGTGCTGATGCAAATTTCTGAGTGTAAGAGTGATGATTTAGGTCGAAATAACTTCGCCGTGTTCTGCAAACTCGTTGGAAAATAGATTCGTGAAGGTTAAATTTGGATCTTACCAAAGTGAAACAAATTTTCATTGCCAAGGGTTGTAAAAGTTACCTCAGTTGACAAGGAGTCGATTGGTGACAACCCCGAGGTCGATCGTTGCCTGGATCATCGAGAAACTAGCCGAAAAAGTCAAACTCAACTGGGTTGGTGGCTCTCAGAATTTGGCTGCGAGTTTGGGAAAACAAAGCGTATGGTTGTGTTGTATTTGCAGAGAAGATGAAGATGGTGGTGGTCTGTGGTCTGGATTCACCAGAGAACAAGGATGGTATCGTCACTATTCTCTGTGTTTTAGCGGAAGAGAGAGAGTCGAGGAGAGTTGAGTGAGAAAGCAAGAAGGTGAGATGAAATAGGGTTTTTTTCATTAATGAGTAATAGAGATGAAGCGCAGAAACATAAGCCGAGCTAAACCAAAACTTTTGGTGATAAGAGCCAAGCCGAGCAAACTTAGCCGGTGGCTTATGAACAATATTTTTTATACAGCTTTAATTATATATTAATTTGGTTCGGTCCTACCGATTCTATTCAATATGGCTACTCATTTAGTTTTTTATTGCACTTGCTCCATCATCAGTTGAAGCTCAAACCTAAAACTCAACTTTCCTACACGAATCTATTAACAAATTCAAAGACAAACAACAAAAAGAAAGTTGATGACAGGGTTGGAGGTGTGATGAATGTTGTAAGATTGCGACAAAGATATGGAAGGTTATAAATGTTTATTTTAAGTCAATTCGATTTCTATCTCTATTTGCTTTGAGAAAATTTTCCAAAAGCCAGGAATCCACATAAGAATTGACAGCTGGAGTTCCCAACCAATAGAAATTTGACATGTTACAAAATTAACCCAACCCGTACACAATTCATCCATAATTTATCTCTTAATTAAAAATTCAAAATCTCACCACTACCCCTCGATGAGACGATACCAAGCACCACCACCAGTGCACCGATCTCCATTGCTAGCCGACGAGACAACGCCAAGCACCAGTGCACTCACCTCCATCGTCGGCTGACTATTTCACTAGTGACACCCATCTCTTCTCTCTCTCTTTCTCTTCTTCTCTTTCTTTCACTACCGCACGTATACATCGAACCCAAAAAATAAGAGAGAGAGAGGGGGATGGATGGGTGGAGGGTGCAAGGAGGCGGGAGGGAGTTTGTTAAATATAATTAATTATAGTTAATGTTGGCCGGTGCATATTAGTGGGGAACTCCAGCTGTCGATTCTTACGTGGAGTTCCAGGCTCTTAGAAAAATTTCTCATTTGCTTTAGGGTTCTTTTTATAGAAAATTAATAAAAAATCACTTGCAAGACCTTTTTTAATAAAAAATTCTTAGACAACTTTTTTTTATCATTAAAGGCACTTTTTTTTATTATTAAGGACATTTTTTTTAATTCAAAATCCTGATAAAGTGTGACTCTATTTTTGTTTTTTGTCATTATAATACAAAAAATGTCTTCAATAATAAGAAAAGTTGTCTGAGTATTTTTTATTAAAAAAAATTTTGTAAAGGACTTTTTATTGGTTTTTCCTTTTTTTTATCATAATGCACTGACGTATGATGCACATCTATTTAAACTGTTAGATTAAGATTGTCATAATCTAATAATACAAATCCACTTATTCAATACACAGGTTCAACGCACACATCATAATATCGTCTAGTGTGTTTCCTTGGGGTTTGGGTTTTTCTTCTCAATATTT
>JAEHOF010000243.1:0-25068 GCA_018257905.1 Gillenia trifoliata | reverse complement strand
AAACAACCAGCAGAGAAAAGGTAAACAGAAAAAGACTTGAAAAACAAACAATTAACTTACAGCCATGGTTCAAAAATCAGTGCAATATATGACATACTTTGCCAACTGCTCTTAGCTACAAGTGAACCATTACGGAATCTGTGGTCTGATGTAGGTTGGGAAATTTAGCAACAAATGCTTGTAGGTTTTCTCTATGGCATTGTTCATCCATGGGATTAAGGGTTTGCTTGTCATTCAATATTTCGTTTTGGGACCAAGTCCTGCGCCCCTTCCTTCTCTTTGTGCCCACTAAATGTCTCCTCAAACCATTTTGCCAAAGTATTCCCAGCAACCACTCCAACTATTAGTCCACTTAATAAAACTCCAGGCAGGACCACGTTGTTCGACAAATAAATTCACACGGCGCTTAGTTGTAGGCCTAGTGATTTATATGAACACTGATTGGGAGATTGCGAGCGTGCCACTACTAGGTACCGCTAGCAGACAGTGTATGTGTGTGATTTGAGATTGCGCTATTTAACTTATAACCAAAAGATTGTGCCTTTAAGTGAGAGACTCAACTTAGGTTCTTTATTTGCCTTGCTTGTTAAGGACTTGAATTGTTATGTAGATATATATGACAAGGCTTATGTGTTTGAAATATAGATTGGATATAAACTGGTTATATTCAATCCGAATGCTTTTAATAATAAAGACAGTAAGCAGTAAATAAAGAAAATACAGTTTGCATCAAAGTAAATATATATAAACTGAATTGAAAGTTTACGAATAAGTAAATACAATAAGTAAACAAAGCTGTAAACATCAACCAAAGTGTGGTTGGATTGCATATAAAGCCATCGAAGTGGCTTTTATACCCATCGGATTGGGGACAAAGCCATCGACAAAGCCATCGGATTGGCTTTAGCCATCGACAAAGCCAACGGATTGGCTTTAGCCATCGACAAAGCCATCGGATTGGCTTTAGCCATCGACAAAGCCATCGACAAAGTCATCGGATTGGCTTTAGCCATCGACAAAGCCATCAACAAAGCCATCGGATTGGCTTTAGCCATCGACAAAGCCATCGAAGTGGCTTTAGCCATCGACAAAGCCATCGAAGTGGCTTTTATGCCCATCGAATTGAAGACAAAGTCATCGACAAAGCCATCGAAATGGCTTTAGCCATCGACAAAGCCATCGAAGTGGCTTTTTGGGAAGAAGAGAATAGCCTAAATGAGATTCTTCCTCAGGCTTAATCGATACCACAGAGAGAAGTGGCAGAGCTAATTCTAAGATCGGAGATTTCCTGATCTAAAAGCTTTAACACAAGTTGTCGAAGCTTTGTGAATGGTTGCTTAAAGCCTTATGTAGACTTATGAAAGCTTGTTGCTGGGTTGTTTGAACTGATGAATGCCACTTCTAGGCTTTCAAGAGAGAGGTTTTCCTCTTTGGTGTTTGAAAGGTTGGCTTTCCTTAGAACATGTATGTTCTGAATTTTGTTTTATTGGTTGATTTGAGTGTCCCCAGCTCTCTGCCTTTGCTTCCTTTATATAGAGAGCAAAAACCAATGTGAAAGCAACCCAACTTGATGCACGCACCTCAACCTAATTCCACTTGCACAAAGATAGATAACATTAATTAACTATCTACTTGCAAATACCCAAAATATCTTGGTGTAAGTTTGGCCTATTTTCACAATAACCCCCACATAATGCCATAATTTGGCTTTAGACCAAAATAGGGATAAACATGACAATTTTGAGTGTAAACACACGTACCAATCAAACTCAATTCGAAATCCCAGGTCTTCACCTTATTCAAAGATTGATGGGGGCGGCGACTTTGTGCTCTTAGAACCTTTGCATTTCTTTGACAAAGGCTTTCCACACAAACCTGAGTTTCCTTGGTATGAATCTTCTAGGAATGTATCGAATTGTTGGCCAAGTGGTAAAGGTCCCCAAAGATGGTTCTGGGATACATTGAAATATGCAAGAAAATTGAGTTGCGCCAAATTACTGAGGATTGTTAGGATGCCAGATGACATTCCTCTATTGGTCTGTCAATATTAATAACTTTGTGGATGTTGCATTGGTGAAGAAACTGAAAGTCAATTGGAGTCCCCTCTCATATCTTGTAATGTGAGGATTGCAGATGGTGGGGAACTGGAGTGTAAAGAGGTGTTTTCTCGGGTTCCTAGTAAATTGCAGAATTATCAATGCATTACTAACTTTTATGCTTTATTCCTTTGGGTGGCTATATTATTCACCAATGATGAATGAATATCATTGATAAGTGAAGTTGTTTGAACTTGTGATGTATGTAGTTATGTACTATCTTATTTGAATATGTTTTAATGTTATTTTTGTATTTTATTTTGATTGTTTGGTGTGGTGATGATGATAGTTAAACAATGATCATATCAATCTTTTGTGTTTTGATTTTGTATAATGTCTTTTTAGCCTATTATTAGTATTAAAATTTTTTTTTTTTAATATTTATTATTATTTTAATTCCCGTGTCCGTGTCCTAGTTTTTAGAAAATTTTAGGTATCCCAGGTAATAGGTATTAGAGTAATAGAGTGTCCCGTGTCCGTGTCCGTGTCCCAGGTGCAACACAGGTTTTAGGTGTACAATGATTAAGAACCTTGGGTCTTGTATTGTGGGATTTTGACAAACTCTATATGCAGTTTGTGGTGGGTAATACTACACATTGCCTCTCAGTGCTCAATCTCATGATTCACAGATTTTCTCTTCTTCAATGAAAAGAATGTTGTACTAGTGCCATAATTGTTGGTTCGATGGAAAGGTCATTCTATTGCATATGCTACTTGGAAGAATCTTCAAAGATTTCACTTCTGGTGCTAGCTTTACGCCTTGGGGACAAGGCTGATTTCATAGAGGGGTAATTGTTAGGATGCCAGATGACATTCCTCTATTGGTCTGTCAATATTAGTTACTTTTACTTGTATTTTTCCTTACTGGCAGGTTAATAGTTTGTTGATGTTTGTAAACCATGGTTAGTTGTTTGTTAGTCGGTTGGATGAGCTTTATAACTATTAATTGTAACGAAAACAGCAGTTGTTGATGTTGTAATAGTTTGTCTGTAATACAAAGTTACTTTGCAATAAGAGAAAGAAGTAGAGAGGTTCGAACTGAATGAGATAGTCTCGGTTCGGTCGGTTTGAAAATAAACTATTTTGTGAAAATCGGTGGTTTAGTTTCAATTTGGGCCCTTACGGTTTTGGGCTCGAAATTAATGTTAAAATTAAAAGTTTGAGCCTTACGATTTTGGCCTTATAGTGCATAAAAAAACTGCGCTGTTGTTGTTTGGTAGATTCTAACCAAATAAAAAAAACTACATATTTAATTCATTCAACGATTAAATTGAGAGGTACTTCTATGTTCTATCCGACAACTTAGTTCCCAAATAAGTTCAAATAAACCTAGTTATAAGTTCAAATAACTCCAAATAAGTTTAAGCAACAATTCCCAAAATTAATTATCTTCTTACATACCCAAAATTTAAAAATAAAAAACTAAACAGAGCGACAACGGCCCGGTAGCATTTTAGGGGTAATGCATAAATAGCTCCATGAACAACATGATATATAATAAATTTGTGAAAACATGTAAATAATGTAAAATTCTAATTTTGTACACAGCTGCACATACACCCAACGTGGGTGCCATTTCTCATATTTTCATATCAATTATTCCTGAGTTTTGTTAAATGAGTTTTAAAGAGCATTATTACTTTATTTTTCCTCTTTTTAGTGAATACATAGCTTAGAAACGTTTTATGATAAATCAACTTCAGGAGGGATTTTAATAGAATTATTGGAGAAGATAAATTTAGGAGGTTGAAGATCATTGTTTCAAATTTAATTTTTTACCAGGCCAAGCGTTCGAGTTTTGCAAATCAATCTCGCAAAGTTGAATTTCCATCGGAAGTATGCGGTTGTAGGAGAATGAAGATTTAAGGTCTTTCACGATTTTCCTAGTGACGATATCGCCCTATATCCTGGGCAATGAACATTAGAGCTATATATTTTCTATTTTTGAGAATTTTGAAGCTTAGTGACCCTAAATGCGGCGTGCAAAGAAGATAGCGTGTTTCTCAAACCAAGAAAGATTATTTCCTAGTTTGTATCATTAAGCTGTTTAGGAAATTCGTTCATTTTGGGGATTTTACGAGACCTTTTAGGGTTTATCTAGGATAAACGAGGGTCCTAAGCTCTCTATACATATTCATTTCCATACCATACCATCACCTTTTACACAATATTTGTTTGAGAGAGGCAGAGAGCTTAGGTGTGTGCACCATCATTGTTCGGGTGCTTTTCGTAGTCGCTACGACTTTTGTTGTAACTTTACTATGACTTATGTGGAACTAATTTATTTTGCTAGGGCTTAGATGAAGCCCAATATGAATATCTTTTAATTTTAACTGCTAGCCTATTGAGTTTGGTTTATTGATGGAAAATTTTAATCATTGTTTTATAAATCTATTTGCATGATCACGGGCTTATCGCTCCAACTCTACTACTGCTGAAGAATTCGATTATGAATTGTCTTGACTTGATCTTGCTAAATGTCTTTTTTCCTTGGCGAAACTTAAGTTTGGTTAGACCCAGTACATCAATCGGGACATGAAGAAGGTGCCGCGTCATGACCAGGCATCGGTGAGAATCTTTGAGAATGGCGCTAGGCTAACAGCCCACTTCGCCGAGGGGAGAATGATGGGATAGCTCCAAAAAGATGTGGTTGGCGTGTCGGGGAGGATGCTCGTCTGTTGTTGTAGATGAGTGCACATTGCCAGTGAAAGTGGAAAGAAAGAGGTGCGTCGCCTACTAGGGAGCGTTGATGGAAAAAGAAATCGAAGTGCAACTATGAAGTAAAAGCTCTGCTTTACTCTTGAAAAGCTTGTGATTGATCATTCTTCCTTGAAGAACAAGAAGATGTTCTTTGAAGTTGTCAAGGACAAGAAGATTCTTGGAAGGCTGTCAAGTTCGTTATTCAAGGGGATTAAGTACTTTATTTGAGAAGATGGCTAGCGTTGGGGTTTTTCTTGTCCAGTGTCTAGACTTAGTGATAAGGTGAGATGTCCCATTGCCAGTGCTTGTGGCTGGATCGACCTGAGAGACTTAATGCACCATGAAGAATGGAAAGGTCTTGGCGGCTAAAAATGATTCTGTATTTGAAGGAGCATGAAAGTTCTTTGTTATTAGCAAATAGGATACAAAGAAGGAGGAAGGCCCTTCCGCGATGGCGTAGTGGGGGCTTGAGACTCCACTTTCCACACGAGAACTTTTGGCGAGGAATTTTGCAAGGCGCTTGATTCGACTTTGCTTGTGGATCGGTTGCATGTGCTAAACTTGTTGGAGTGCGTCGGGGAAAGCGAGTTAAGGGTAGAGTGTCTTGTCAAAGTATTCTCGAGGAAAAAAAGAACTTCGCTCCGCACCAACTATGCAAAAGAATTTGATTTTGTCACATCAGTCAAACCCCCACCCCTCGATACGTGAATCGACAGCCGAGCGTCTTTGGCCAGACACTAAGTAGTGGCAAGCCATTAAATGCATGACAACACTTGATGAAACGAAATTAGAATTGTATTAAACGTTGCGAATTCAATGTCAATATGCATAGCAGTTTCGAGCGTACTAATTTGAAGGAAATAAAATAGTGAGTCAAGTTCCTAAAATCTCTATCATACTTGAGGGATGGATATTATTATAAGCCGAATAACGAGAGAAAGATAAATCCTACATGGTTGGGATATACGATCGGAAGGCGCCACCGCGAGATGCCTCGGCCATGATGCTCACATCAACGTGTCACGAAGGGGCGCAAAAACCAAAAAAGTGTGAGTGGACAAAAATAAAAGTTTTCGAAAACCTTTCTCTTTTCAATGTACTAACTATTTGAGAAATCGTTATAATCGTAAAAACGTACTATCATAGTATAGTTGAAGGTATTATAAACATATCTTGAAATATCTCGAGAAGATGTGTACATTAGTAAGTCACAAATCATAAATATCAATAATATAGTACGGAAAACAGCACAAGGTATATGCCTTGATCACACATGCACGGGTTGAGGAGCATTACTCTCAATCAGAGTACAAGTCCAATACGTTAATCAATAATTTGTACTCCTAGTACCCACACACATATGTAAGTCTAAGCTGGCCTTGACTTACGTCACACCAGGAATCCTTACTGCATTAGGGTCTCCCCATAAACAACAATGTCGTAAGACAAGCTTGCACTAAGGTATTTCATAGGACAATACCCCACACAGATGCAGTGCATTGTGACCCGTACATGTGAAGCGTCTCTGGCCAAGTGAAGGCGGTACTACAAAAGCGTGAAGGTAACATACCAAGTGTGTTTGGCTGCTTGCATACATACTCATGTGTGTATAGATATAGGAGCCAAAATCCCCTTTCATAAATCCCATAAATCAATAATGCATAAATATTTCCCCAAATCATATCAATATCTTTTCATATTTATGCAAATAACATCATAGTATAAGGATAATTCATAATGTATGAACATAATTGATAAAACATCTCAAATCACCAAAAATAATCCATTTACCAAATGTATTTTACCATAAATAAATTAATTATGGTTGCACAAATATTAATCAACAAGTATATATATATTTAAAATTAAAAAAATATAAATAAACATGCTTTGGGGGAAATCATTTGAAATCATGTATAAATCAATTTCATATTCATTTCCAAACATAAAAATCATTTAAGAAAGCAAAGTCCTCCCACGGTATTCGAGGTGAAATCTCCCCCGGTGTTGCCACCCGCCGATTGTGCGGGTAGAAGAATTACCTATTTAAAGTTAGGGATAAATTAGAACTTCCTACAAATAATTAAAAATTAGGCCCTATAAAGAAACGCCCCCAAAAGTATACTATTTAAGCAGCAGACTCGAAGCGATTTAGGGCCAAAAAACCCCACCGCCGCCGTCCACACGCCGTCGTCTTGTGTGCATACTTATAGCCCAGCAGCCACTTGTGTGAGAAGCGATCGAGAAAAGCCAACTCAACGTCGGGAAGTGGTCTCCCAGCCTTTACATGGCAAACGCCGGGAAACCCAGACGCCCCAGCATGTGGAAAACCAGCTCGCCAGCGCTTGGCCGGTATGAGCAGCGTGGCAGCGGCGTGTCAGCCGCACACTGCCGCGTGTCGCCATAGCGGCGGCACGTGGTCCGCCTTGGTAACGCGTGTGCGCCGCAGCGGCACGTGGTCCCGTGCGCTAGCGCGTGTCACCGCAGCGTCACGCGCCCCACAGCACCTGGCAGCGTCACCGCGGCTGGCGACGCCGGCCACGCGCCACCACGTGCTTTGCCCAGCGTCGGCTTAGTTAGGGTTAACGAATATGCCCAACTTTCGGCGGGTATTCCCTCGCCGTTAAAGGAATATTCGTTACAGATTAACGGAATATTCCCTCTCCTTCTTCTCTTGTCGATGCTTGGGAGCTCAGCCGTCATGCATTATCTACATTAGGAATACAGAGGGGAAAATAATTGCCGTTTAGTCCACACAAAATTCAAACATTCATATCTCCTTCGTTCTTTGGCCAAATTGGACGTGTAATATATCAAATTAGGTATTGAGGAGTAGAACATTTTCATGCCAATTTGAGGCTGGAAAAATGGCCGGAGATGGCCTGAGGTGGCAGGAAAGCTTAAGACCTAATTTCGTTCTCCTTCAATCTGCGCAAATTTGGCCCGTACTTTATATCAAATTGAACCTACCGATTCAACAAAGCCAATGGCTGTAATGGTCTCGAGGCTTACCTTGGTGCGGATTGCCGCGAGGAAATTAATGGTTGGTTTCGAACTTGAATTCCCGACGTCGGTTTTTGAGCGATTGGGTTGGCGTTTGATGATTCCAAAATCACCGATCCTAGATCCCGCAATGTGAGAGAACACTCTGGTATGATTTTTGGGTGGTTTGGTGGTTTTGGGATTCGTTCAAGGATGGTTGCTCTCGATGCGGTTTTCTTAGAGAGAGAGAATGGGAGAGAAAGGAAAATATGTGCGAGAAAAATGAGGGAAGGGTTGGGCTGGCATGCGATCGTGGCTCTGAAATTCCCACACACGGAGTGGAAAGTACCAAAAATGTCCCTACACTTTAAAAAACTTCATAAAACGTTCGTTTCAACTCCGAGAATTGAGTTAAAAAAACTGCGTCCATGTGTTATGTATCGCTTGATACATCGAGGAATATGTAAAGAAATAATTTTTCTGAAGTCGTCACGAAAGGTCAGCAAAGTCAACATTGACCACTGGGGGTATTTTGGTCATTTCACATAAATTTTGGAATGGGTTATGCGAGTCAATGCGCCTAGACAACTATGTCGGTACGTAAAAGATTGTTTTTCTTTAGATTACCCAGAGGTGAAGCTTGCAAAGTTGAAATTGAAGGGGATTCTCTCTCTGTCCCAGCAGCATTTGAAAATCATGAGGGAGTTAGCTAAGTGGTGACAAATCCTTCCAATTACCTAAATCGATTCACGAGTTGCCCAAAATCATGACCATTGTGGCTAAAGGCTACACCATCGAGGAGCTGCCCCAGTATGGCGACCCATCCACATCTAGATATACGGGTTTGTTAGCTTACTCCTCATGGAAGGAACACAACGAAGCTCATACGACCCATTCTTGCTTGGAAAATGGGGAGGTCTATGTTATTGTGCGATAGTCGAGCAAAGCCTTGAAGAAAGACCACTAAGAGAAAGAGCTAGAAAAAATAACAAAGCTTTGAAGCAAGCGCATATCAATAGTCTTCAACTGTAGTGACTTGAGCATTGATGGAGTCTAAATGGGGTTCAAACGATTTCGAGAAGGTCAAGTGTAGCATTTACTCAGGATTGTAAGCATTCCTTTGCTTTAGGTCTTTGTCATTCATGGTGGTAAGGGTGTAGCGGCCGCTGGCATACTCAGCGATTTTTGTACGGACCTTCTAAATGGGATCCATCTTCTTTAGCATGAGCCTTCTTTACGGACCTTCCCTAGTGGTCTGGGGCGAGCACAGCTTGCTAGGGCATGCTGTATGAGCGTTATACCTTTCGAGGAACTTGCGTGAGAGTATAGATAGAGAATGCAGCAAGCAACTCATGACCTTTTTCAAGTGTCGTGCCATTCTCGGGTGCTTTACTTCGTACTCTTGTGAGGCTTGATTGGTATGTTGCCAGTCGAATGATTTACAAAACATCTTAATCGCTAAGTTTTAGCTAGCGAAAGTGCGCGATGAGAGCCTCATGTTAGGCCTCGTTGTTGGATGCTCAAAAAGCACAGAGTGATGGGTTGCTCTAGGATTGAAGCTGACATCTGGAAATTGTGGTCGGGCATGCTCTTTGCCGCAGTTGTTGGAAGCTTGTGGGCATAAAAATGCCACAATATCCTCTACGAGTGCGTGGCAAGACTCCTTGGTGTTCGTTGGCCTTGACATTACTCAGATCACACTACTGAGTTTTGCGAGTAGGAGTGAACTCGACTACGAGAAATCTGCCCGTTCTTAGGCCTTGATTACCTTGCGGGGTTGGTACACTAAGCCATATTGGCCAAGTACTTACATTTCATTACTCGTTGAGAAGCTTGCTCCCGAGCTATGCGGGGCCCCTTTCGCAGCGGATATTCGATTATGGCGATGATGGAATGCGGTTGAAAGTAAAGTCTAAGCTTCTAGCGCATTGCAATTAGCGCCAAAATCAACTTTTCCAATCTTTGGGTATCTAGTTTCCACACATCGAGGAGGCTTTAGACATGTAGAATACGGGTAGTTAGACTGACCTACTGCCTAGTGAGGGCAAAGCTTGTGCAATTTTATATATTGCCAAGTAGATGAACAAATCTTGGCCTTGGCTTGGATAGTAGCGGAGGTGAAGATTGAGTACTTCTTGATCTTGAAATGTCTTGATTACTTTGAAGAATGGTTGCATCGGTTGGTTGTAGCGAAAGGAATTTGTTGAGCGTTGTTGCTCGTCGATCCGAGACTCACGGATCTCTCCTTTGTATGCGTGGTTAGGGGACTTCATCTACAGGATGGCTTTGATGTCTACGTGGATGGGCTTCAATTCCTCGCGGGGTAACAAGGTATCATAAGTCGGCGAGAGGAGACTACGAATGTGCACTTGGTGGGATTGAGGCTGCACATGTTGTATTCTCGGAGAATCTTTGAGCGTTTACGCCAAGTTGGTGATGTGGTATGACCACTTTGCTTGCCTTTACCATGATGTCATCAACGTAAACCTCCGGTTTTGCCAATTTGCTTCTTGAATATCGTGTTTGACAATTGTTGTTAAGTGGCTCTGCGTTCTTAAAGCCCAGGAGCATAACTTCGATGAAGTAGGTGCCTGCTCAATCCGCAACCAGCAGTTTTCTCATGTTGGGCTTGAACATTGCTATTTGATTGTAAGCAGGTATGTGCGTTTAGGAAGGCTGACTAATTTCCTAAAGTTGAATTTACTAAGCGGTCGATTTTAAGGAATTGGATAGTTGTCTTTTAGGCATGCTTTGTTGAATCGGTGTAGTTCACACATACTCGCCATTTGCCATTTTCCTTCCTTCCATGGTAAGACCACGTTGGCTAGCCATGCAAATTAAGCTACCTCTTGTTGATGAATCATGAAGCTATTCAGAAGCATCGATCTCTCACCGATCACCGAGGCATGTCGGAGAAGGTGATCATGCGAATACATCTCGATTCTCCATAAAGTTTGTGAGTTATTCTTTCCCTTTAGGGCTCGATCATGAGCCAATCTTTTGTAAGTATTCGGCTAATTGGGATCAGAATAATTGTATTCATCGTCTTCAGTTCCATCATGCCTCGTCTGCGAGTTGTCGACTTGAACTCCCATCTTCTTGATCCAGAATCTTAATTTACATTTTGGCGAAGGAAGAATCTGCTTGAGAACCTCGAGCATTTATTCACGATGGTTGAAAACATTCTTTTTTACTCTTTAGCTTATGCGACCTGGCGGGGCTAGATATCATTTGGAGTCGAGACTTAATCTCTCTAATTCCTCACTTTGGGATGCGAGAAATGGGATTCTACGATGCCATACAGAAAAGTCGCATTATTATAATTTTCACGGGCGGTCGGCACCAAATCCCATTATATGGAGAAGGAGTCATCAAATAATTATGAATGTCTGCGAGTGACGATTGAAGAGTGGGGGCGTCGGAGTACAATCATTGCCAAGGACAATTGAGGTGTATTCATTGAATCCAGATGAGTACCTCTAACTCTTAAACGATTATCTACCATAATCTTATCTCTACTGAGATAGTTGAACGAGGGTTACCACGGCGTCGTCACGGGGAAAGTCGACTCTCTGCTTATCCTTCGGTAAAGCCAATGATGGAATTACAGTGGAAATCCGTCACTTGGACTTGTGGCCCGACCTCACTCTTGGATCTTACTGCTTCTTCGGCTTTGTTGGTGGCCTCGTAACACTCGAACTTGGCGAGATGCTATTATCTGGATCACCTTAGAGGGGGGTTCGGTATCGGCCGTGTTGCGGGCCTCGTACCTAGCAATACATGAACTTGTCGCATTGCTCTGCAGTTTAGCTTCTCGAGGTACTCCTTCCACTTGAAGCCGGTTATCGGTGTCATGGCCACGTCCTCGGTGGCATGCGCGCGACTACTTTGAATGGTCCAACTTGGATGCCATATGTCTTGGTGGTGGCCATTTCAAACCAAGGCACAAATCTAGAGTTGGCAAATCCGGTGAATCGGGATCTAGAAATTCATGGAAGTCTTAGACGTTGCACCTTGTTTCGAAGGCGTGCATACTTAACCTGTGTTTTTGTCCAAATTGCGTGCTTTTCACGTAAACCTTTGAGCTACTCTAGAATCTTTATGTAAAGGCGATCAGAAGCGCTTTCTAGGCTCGCTTCTTGTCATCAGCAAGCGCGTGTTTTTCTACTAAAGTGTAAGAATGTGCTAACGTCATTTTCATGCTCGCCTTGATGAAGCTGCCACGACCAAGTGCTTTCATGAGGAGCCTACCATTAGAAATCGACCTTAGCGATTATGTAAATCGCGATCGATGATCTTTGCCTTCCTTGAATCTTTGCATGTGCGTGGATTGATTCCTTAGTAAAGACTTAAGGAAAGCTAGCAAAACTCCAAATGGAATGTGGCGCTAAAGTGTTAAACCGGTCAAGTGTAGCGCGCCGGAGGGGTTGTTGCGAAAATATTGCCGCGATAGTGCATCGTTGTTTGTCGGCAGACTCCATCTTCTTGCCACATTTGGTCTGAAAAAGGAAGAATCACCTTGAGAACCTCATTTATTCTGACGAGGTTGAAAGCATTCTTCTTGACTCCTTTGCTGTCACATGGCCACGTGGCGAGATATGGCAGTCGGACTTAATCTCTGCTTATTCTAGCTTTGTGATCTTGGTCAGTTTTCACGATACTTCTCGGTAAGATCATTGCTCTAATTTTCATGGGCGAATTAGAGCTCGTGACATCTTTCTCAAATCAAAGCCAATGGCCGGATACGTAGTACGTCATGCGTCACTTGGACTTGTGGCAGCCTCTTTGTTGGATCTTACGCTTCTTCGGCCCATTGTTGGCATGCAATGCCCAGGGACTTGGCAAAGATGCATTGTGCGGATCACTTTGGAGGTTCGGCATCGGCTTCGATGTTGCGGGCTTTTCCTCGTGGTGGCTTGTCCATGAACTTGCCGCGCTAACTAGCCGTTAGCTTCTCAGGTACTCCTTCACTTATGACGTTGTCGATGTCGTAGGGTCGCGGTGGAATGCGGAAATGCCAAGATAAGTCCCGACTTGGATGCATCGTCTTCAAGGTGGTGGCCGCTTAAACCAAGGCATGTCCTGAGTTAGCGAAGGAGATCTAGTGAATCAAAGAGATCTAGAACTTCATGGAAGTCTTGGAGTCTTTGCACCTTGCTTCATGAGAATGAGGTCTACTGTGACTTTTCCCTCGTTGTTTTGTCGGATTGCTAAAGTGTAAGAATGTGCTAACGTCATTTACCCTTGCTCATGATCGGCTCAGCTAGAGCAATTCGGTGCTTTCCAGCCAGAGGGAACCCTCGTTAGAATGCAACTTAGAAGTTATGTCATCGCGGTAGATGATCTTTGCCTTCTCAGCCTTGAATCTTTGCGTAGTGATGGATTGATTCATGGTAAAGACTAAGGAAGCTGTTCAAACTAAGTCTCGATATCTTTGGAAATGTGTGAAAATGCTCGCGAGTGCTTTTTTACTTGTTCCTCAATGCACACTTTGTTGGGGTACATCGTGCCTCGGTACACTCTTGATGATGAAGCGGTTCAGAACGCGTTCTTCAACGATAACGATTTACATGTTCGCGTCTTAAACGTGGGCTTGTTTAGCACCAAATGCAGCGAGGCAAGTTCATGATTCCGCGATTGAGCATGTTAGGCCATGTTGAATCGCCGTTGGTTGTAGAGGGGCCAGGGGAGCCGATCCGGTGTGGCTAAGGGTGATAGAGTGTGGCAGAGGATGGGAGGACATGCATAGGTCAGGTTGAGATGAAGGCAGGCACGGGAGTAATTTTAGAGCCATGGGGTTGGGTAGGATGAGCGAGGTGGGTAGTTGTGGTTGGGTCACACGCAAGGATTGGGCGGTGCAGCTCACGAACTAGCGTGGGGCCTTGGGCCTGAAGCGAGGAAGAAGGTCGACCCACTAGGGCTGTTTGGTTGTTGAAGTTTGTTTAACCCACTAACACTATCATTTGTCAAAAAATAAAAACAATTGTTTATGTATGTTGGGAGTCGTTTTTACTAAGTTTAGCCATCTTTGGAACCATGCTCACTATACGACCTTACTATCATAATTGGGGCGTGAGCCTTTGAGTTTTAATTGTTACAAGGCTTCACCAAAAGTTTTTGGAAAAAAAAATCCTGATAAAAAAATGAAAAATGGGGTAAAATATGCAAACGTGGTAAACTTGGTAGACCAAAAACGCTCATTGTGAAAATGGAGCAATTTTTCTTTGTATCTAGGTAGTAATGGCGTTGCTATTTCACCTCGAGCTATAACATGTAAATTTTTTAATTGATTAACAAACTCTAGAAGTGAGACATATCAACTTCTGCGAGTTCACCTTTAATCGTGAAATGGTTCAAAAGTGACTTGTGTTTCCAAGCGCCATAAAAATTTCTTGTGAAAATAGTGCATCGTCACGGGGAGTCTATATAGAGGAAGAGAAACTCGTCAAGTAAACTACAGATTGAGCCGAAACCTCATTGAGGTAACAAGTTTGTCTATGTAATACTTAAAATAATTACAAAAATAAATGAACAAAAAGAAGATATGTATAAATGCTTAAATTAATAAGAAAAAAAAATCATGTAATAATCCTGCACAACAATAGAAGAAAAAGATAACATTCACGGTTTTGTTGATGATTAAATTCTCTTAAAGCGTCCTACACATGGAGCATTTGAAAATGATAGAGTTATTCTTTGGTTTTAGGATTCTTGTTACTTAGGTTCCTTGATGTTAGAAATAAAACCTAATGTTTAGGGTTGTTGCTTCGATTAGTTTGTTGTTTCTAGGTTGTTTTACCCGTGGGGTGTTAGTCGTACTACATTGGGGCACATTTTTTCTCGTGCATTAGATTGTAAAGGGAGCATAAAGCCAAGCTCTTTGCTGAATAATACAAGTCATTCCCACGTATTGTTATCTTAGTTCTGCCAGTTCATTCCTCAAGCTTGAACGAATAACGAAACCTAACAATCTGGTATGAAAGCCCTCTTGGGGCACGAGAAAGAGAGATAAGCGCGCGACTTAAAGTGACTTTCAAAAGCGAGGTGAGATGGCCAGTGAAGGGGAATTTTGTGCAACCTGAGAATTCCTCGATTTGATGGTCAACTACGACCAGCGGAGTATGCTCATGGAGAATTTCCTTGGAGTCGAAAGAGGAATCTTGGAGCTTGGTTGAAGTTGGCTTAGGAAGGCGGGCGTGGGATTCGAACGACATATCATTTGCTTTCGAGAAAAGCTTGACAAGATGAAGGTAGGATCTCGGGTGTGAAGAACTACTTGTTCCAGGCAATCGATAGAACTGATCCTGGAAACCGTGCGAAGAAGGACACGTCAAGGACATTTGGGACTGCGATGAAGAAAAGTATGCTGAAGTAAGAAAGAGTGAAGAGATCGATTCTCCCGGCTTTGTGGCGAAGGGACTTGAGAGCCTTAGAAATGAGATCGAAATTGGCTTGTTACCAATTATTTTTCTAGGGTTATGTACGTACGAATAAAATGCGTATTTATGGTGAAGTAATGAAAAGATGTGACTATCGTAGAAAATCCTTAGGTCTTTAGCAGACCAGTTTAATTACATAGTACGGTCCTATTGAAGAGTCTAAGGATCTTAGCGCAATGTCCATTGATGAGCTATAGAGGATTCTCTAATAGTCCACTTGAACAAAAGCTTCTGACGGCATGGTGAAGAGCGAGGCTCCCGAGGTATCCCTCTGAGGAGAGAGAGTAGGAGGAAGAAGGGCGTGGAAGATTCACAATAGGGCGAGGGAGAGGAAAGAGGGCGTCGGACATTCAATCACAGACCATGTTGAGTGTCACCAGTGTCACAAACTCGGACATTTCCAATAGAATGTCAGTTTTGGAGCTAATTATGCGAAATGGAAGAGGAGGCTATGTTGCTCATGACTGCGTGAGTTATAGGAAAGACACCGAAGTGACTTATGCGAGCTGAATGAGCAGGAGGAGAGTGACATTGATGCATATGTGGAGAAGAAGCATGGTGTCAATAGAAAAAGATGCATGGTTTATTGATTGGATGCTGAATCTTTGTGTGTGGTGACAAGAGAATATTTCATGAAGCTGGATGATGGTTTGTTGGGAAGCTTGGCAACAACTCCAAAATGGCGTGATGGGAAGAGGAAGTGTGAAGCTACATGTCGATGGAGTTAAATCACATTATGGCAATGTATACTATGTTCGGAGTTGAAGAATAATCTTCGGTAGTAAGAAGCGATTACAAGAAAAGAGGTCTCCGCGATCCTAATGTCACGGGGAGGCAATGTAAAATTTATCATCCAGGAGCGAAGGGTTGATCACATTCAAGCCTCGATGTCGGCCAATCGAATGTTCATACTCTTTGCCAATGCCATAGAAGAAGAATGCAAGGCACACCACGCTTTCACACAACATCCGCGAGGACTACACCTGCATCTTGGCATATTAGATGCGGACATCCTGATTACTATAAGGGATTAAAGACACTACAAGATAAGGACATGGTTATGGCTGCACAAGTTTGATGCTCCCGAGGTGGAGTGAAGGTGCCTTGTTGGGAGGCGGCACGAGACCCGCTTTCCTGAGAAAAGCGCATGAGCAACTCAAAGGCTGCGGCTAAATCCATGCGAGACTTATGTGGACCAATCACCTACGAGTCAAATGGAAACAAAAGGTACATTTTGTGCTTCATTGATGATTATAGTAGAAGATCTTGGGTGTACTTTCTTGTGGAGAAGTGGGAGGCTTTCAATGTTTTTGTGTGCTTTAAAAAACTTGTGGAGAAAAGAAAGCAGGCTTGTTTGTCAAGTGTCTTGTCTTGTGAAGGTGAGGAATTCATTGGGTAGTTCACTTGAGTTTTGCAAGCGGGAATAAGTTAAGAGGCAATTAACCACGCCTACACTCATGACAAAAGCGAGGTTGCGAAGGAAAAACGGGGCGGTTCTAAACATGGTTAGAATTACATGCTTCGAGAGAAGAAAATGCCAAAGCGTTTTGGCACGGGTGAATCGGCCCAGACGATGTTTCTTTGAATCGTGTCCAAGCAGTGTCGATCGAGGCGGCCGTGACCGCCGAGGCTTGGGTGGTAGAAACCTCGGTGGAATTTTGATTTTTGGATGTATAGCTCATGCTCATGTCCACGATGCGGGAGAACCAAGTTAGAAAACAAGAGTGTTGCTTGTGTATTACTCGGAGTTGTGAAGTCTAAAGCCTACGGACTACAATCACATCACCAAGAAGATAGTGATTAGTCGAGATGTGGTCTTTGAAGAAGATAGAGAGTGGAGCGGGATGCGAGCTATGAAGAGAAATTGTTGATGGACTGGAATGGGAGAAGATCGAGAGAAACCAATGGCGGTGAGGATGAAAGTTCAAGCAATGAAGGCTGATAATGGAAGCGGAAGACCTGAGAGAATCTTTGAAGAAGTGGCTCGAGAAGTCTTGAAAGAGGTAAATGAGGATGAAGGAAGTGGCTCAAGTGCTGAAGAGGTAAATGAGGATGTGACTAATTCACTAAATCAAGGTTAAACTCCTGAAGCAAGAAGGGAGAATAGGTTACCACCGGTTTTGGATGAGTGAGCCACTCAAGTGGAGAAGGACTATACGATTTTGGAATTAGAGGCGACATGGCTCACAGTGATGTCCTAATAATGATCCTACTGTTTGTGGTAGGGAGCTTGATACGAGGAGAAAGGCCATGGATCTTTGAAATAGAAGCAATTGAGAGAAACAAAACATGGAAGTTAGTCAAGCTACATGGTCTGAAGATAAATTGAAGTGGGTTTATAAGACCAAAATACAATGAGTTTGCGGAAAGTGGATAAGCACCAAAGCACGACTAGTTGCCAAGGGCTATTCGACAACACGAAGGGTGGACTTTACGAGTATATGCTCCGGTGGCTGGGATGGATACGGTGAGGTTGATCACTAGCTTTGGGTAGCAAGAGGAGTTGGGCCGGTCTATCGGCAGCGTCCGTCGACAACACCTACTTCATGGTGATCTAAATGAGAATGTCTTTGTGGAGCAACCTTTGGGTTATGAGAAGAAGGTAGTGAGGACAAAGTGTAAAGCTACGAGAAGCTTTGTATGTGGGTTAAAACAAGCACCTCGGTGCTTGGTTTAGTCGAATCCGAGGCTTACTTCATAAAGGAAGATTTTCAAAGGTGCGGCGAGCAGGCATTGTTCATGAAGGCGTTAAATGGAGGTAACATCTTAATAGTAAGTGTGTATGTTGATGACTTGATTTGTACCTGAAGTGATAATGGTCAAGTGATTGATTTTTTAAAACTCCATGAGCGAAAAAGAGTTTGAGGCGATACATGGGAAGGATGAGGTTCTTTCTTGGCACGGAGGTTTCTGAAGGATGCAAAGAGGGTTTTTGTTTGTCAAGCGGTATGCATTGAAGTTCTCAAGAGGTTTTGGTATGGAGGAGATGTTATTGTATTAGATTGAAGAATCAATTGTTCCTGGAGTTAAGTTGGGGAGAGATGAAGGTGGTGTTAGGATTAATGAGACCCCACTTCCAAACCAAATTGTTGGAAGTCTCATGTATCTTCTTGTGAGCTGATTTGATGTTTGTTGTTAGCCTAATTAGGGGTTCGTGTCGCTGACAGTAGGTTACATTTTCAAGCGTACGAGGGTGTTGAGATACTTGAAAGCTGACAATTATGGCATATTTTACAAGAAAGGAGGGAAAAGCGATAAACTCATTGCTTATCTTGATAGTGATTATCTTGGAACTTGGAGATCAGAAAGAGCTTTATCGGGTTATGTGTTTATGCTTAGTGGGTTCTTTGTGTCATGGTCGTCGAAGAAGCATTATAGTTACTCACATCAGCAAGGGCGAGAATATGCTTAGAGCTGCTGCGGCTTGTGCTTGTCAAGCAATGCAAAATTAGGAAAAATTTTGAAGAGAAGATGAACTATGTTGAAATGGAATCATTGTGATGTGTGACAACGAGTTCTACCATTAAGCTCTCGAAGAATCCGATTGCTTCATGGCGTAGCAAACACATTGACGTAAAGGTTTCACTTTCTTCATAAATTAACTCAGAATAGTCTTTATGAGAACATGTAGTGTGGTTCTGTGACAATTTGTGGATACTAACTAAGCCAGATTGAAGTTGGGAGGCCTTTGCCATGGTGCGTGCTTTCGGATAGGAGTTTTGGCGTGATAGATGTAAAGCTAATTGCTCAACATTAGTTTTAGGAGGAATATTGATAGAGTTGTTGCTGGTTTTAGGATTCATTACGTGGTTTCCTTGTTAAGAATAAAACCTAATGTTTAGAGTTGTTGCTTGATTAGTTTTATTTGTTTCCTAAATTTGTTTTACCACGTAGAATTAGTGGTGCTACGATAAATTTGTTTTCTCGTCTGTTAAGATTATGAGCTATAAAGCCAAGCTCTTTGCTTTGAATAATACAAGTCATTCCCCATATTGTTATCTTAGTTCGAGTTCATTCCTCAGCTTGAATTGAATAACGAAACCCTAACGAGAAAATGCATAACATAAAGTTTATATAAGATCTGTCAAAGAAATAAATTGGCCTCGTAACTATTCATGTATGTCGATACTATTATGCGAGAATTCTCTTTGTCAACCAAAAGCTTGATAAAATTACTCTTACATGTGCCCTTCCGGGTGATAAAAGTTACTCCGATTTCAAAAGCTCTTACCGGCGTCAAAGACAACCTTTTTAGATAACCAAAATGATCGCCGAAGCGGACCTTTTGATTGTAAGTCAGCGATCATCACCACTCGCTGAGATTCTTATCATATGATCCTTATCCTGAAATCTTGATAAACTTTTAGGCAACAAATGCTTTCATCAAGTTCGACAAAATATTGTTCTAGTTTTAAGCCTTATTAATTGCTGGGAGAAACACTAAACCCTTAATGAGAATGTTTGTGGTGAGGTCAAGGCGTATAATTTGGTTGAGACTAAGCCTTAAAAGTGAAAGTGGGACAAACCAAAGGAAGTAGCTAGATTAGCAATATGAATTAATGGAAAAGTATGAGTTAAACATGAGTTCATGGGCGTGATGAACACCAAATAAACTAATGGAAGAAGATCTTGCCCAGCAGAGTAAGTCTCGGAAGGGGTTTTGACAGTAGGAGATGACGATGGAAACATGATTTCGTAAAGGAGTTCGAAACATGGAAAGAAAGCATTGAGAAGTTGTGTTATTTCTATAAGGAGTTCGAGTTCCCCTCCTTTTTACTAGAAGCGAAAAAAAGATTATAGTCATCGGTAAAAAAGAAAAAGCAGTCATGGGAGGCGGGAGCAGGAATGGAATCTTCATAGTTTTAACTTTTGCTTTCTCTCACGTTGTATTGTTTTGCTTTTACACTACAAATGCCACTCCTTTATTTTCCATTTGTGGAACACTTAGCATTTCGCGAGTCTTTCTGCATTGTTATGGTCAAGCATAGCTTTGATAAAAAGGTAAAACCAGGAGACTTATGCTTATCAAGGTTGCATCTTGGGTATTTAGAAAAGGAGGAGATCGGGTCGGAGTAATTCTTGATCGTGGGATGGTGTTCAGTGTGATGAGGAGTCTGGTCATGTCATTGGCCTTGAACTCGACAGCAGTTGTTGTAGATGTGAGTCAAAGTTTAGACGAAAGAAAGGGAATGTAAATAGGGTAAATACTAAGAGTCCTTTATTAGGAAGGAAGGATTTTGTATATATCCGTTTTTATTTGTTTCCTTATAAGCTACGGATTGTATATGTATTTAGTTCTGAAGAAGTAATAATAAAAAGATATGAAATTCCAGTAACATTCTTTTTGGCATCAGAGCCTTGTAACCCTAGAAACTACAGCCGCTGCTGTGTGTACCGTATTGCAGCGCAGTTTGCTACAGACGTGGAAGCTTTCTGCTGCTGCCGTGAGTAATATCATCAAATTGTCGGTGCCCTTTCCGTGTGTCAATCGAGATGGCTGAAGGTGATTCAATCTTGAAGTTGGAGGGTGGTTCCTGTAAACCACTTAACAATCAGGTATTGAGTCCCATTGTTATTCAGAACGATGCATCTGCTGTGCCCAACACTGTGAAGTTGTTGATTGGATCAATTACCCTCTTTGGTCAGGTATTGGAGATGCATATTGCTGGACGTGGTCGAAAGGCTTCGTGAGGAAGTACCAAGGAACCTGCTGAGGACGATTACCAGGTATGAGACATGGGAGACCGGGAATGCCATAGTAAAGGGTGGTTGATTAATTCCATGGAACCTGCTATCATGGGATTTTATTCACCCTGCGTACTGCTAAAGAGTACACGGGAGGAGGTGGCGCAAGACAGCTATGATGGTTTAGATATTCTCAAATTTATGAATTGAAGGTTAAGTCGATCAGGCTTCGTCAAGAGGGCCGGCCGGTTGGTGTGTATTACCTGACCTCAAGTCCGTTTGGCAGGAGGTTTACGGATCAGCAGAGATAGACCAAGGTAATAATATTTCTTACGATCTTAAGGCAACCAGGAGCGAAATTCAAATTGATGGAGTATTATTGTGATTTTTTTGGCGGGCTTGGATGATATTTTTGATAAAGTACGTAGCGATATTCTACGTACTCAACTTAAATTTTTCATTTGTCCGAGGAAGTTTTCAGTTGTTAGGCGTGAAGCACAATGACATGCCACCGTGGTGGGAATAACAACCAAGGGGGACCGTCCATGGCTATGGTCTCTGAAGCCACACCACTTCCAAATACTATAATTCTTCTAATCATTCTTTCAATTCTCGTCCCTTTACCCAGAGAAAACAAGATGATTTGAAGTGCACTTTCTGTGGTCAAACTCGCCATACTGAAGATACATACTTTACCAAGCATAGATGTACTGATTGGTTTTGAGAACTTAAGAGAAGAAATTGCGGGCAAAGGACCGTGGAACAGTCGGATCAATGGAAGTGTTGCCTCTCTTGCATGACAAAATGCTCAAGAGGCCGGGGCTAGCTCTGGGGATCTAGTCACACTTTGTTAACTCGTGCTACTCCACAGTGATTCATCCTCCAATACGGTGTGTGGGGCGTGTTCTCTTAGCCTCGAAAGTGATCAACATACAGGTTGGATTCTTTATTCTGGTGCAACCGATCATATGACGTATGATAAAACTTTGTTTCAATATATGACAATGTCTCACAGGAAAAGTATAGCGACTGCTATTGGACTCTTGTCCTCATTATTGTGTGACGCGTACCAACTCTCCCCATCTCTTCAACTACACATCGTTGCTGATTTGTTCCATCATTGTCCCATCGCTTATTATCAATACCACAAGTCACTGAACAATTGGATTGCCATTGTTCTAATGTATCCGTCCTTTGTCTACTTCCAGGATATTCAGACTAAGGAGATAATTGGGCGTGGCACTAGAGAGAGGTTGTACTATGTTGATGGCGGCCCGTTTCGGAAGGCGGGGGCTAATGCGGTTCGACGTCCTAGTAGTTTACCAAGAAACATGGTTGTTGCATCTCATCGGATTAGGGCATGCATCGTTTGGATATTTACAGCTTATGTTGCCTACTTTATTTAGTAGAATAAATGAATCAGACTTACATTGTAGTATGTATTCTTGCTAAAAACCATCGTGCCGTTTCCTTCTAGTATGATAAAGTACATGCCGTTTGAACTTGTGCTCTGATGTTTTGGGGGCCATCTCAGTTGTTCTTCCTTCGGGAATTAAATGGATTTTATTACATTTGTTGTTAGTGCACTCGTATGACATGGCTATATGTGTTGAAAAATAAGAGTGATGTTGGTCTGATCTTCGGTCTTTCTCTCAGAGATGATCCAGACTCAATATTCATCATGATTAAAAGTACCTGATGCATAGTGGTAGCATCGACAAAGCCATCGGATTGGCTTTAGCCATCGACAAAGCCATCGACTTGGCTTTTTGGGAAGAAGAGAATAGCCTAAATGAGATTCTTTCTCAGGCTTAATCGATACCACAGAGAGAAGTGGCAGAGCTAATTCTAAGACCGGGGGTTTCCTGATCTAAAAGCTTTAACACAAGTTGTCGAAGCTTTGTGAATGATTGCTTAAAGCCTTATGTAGGCTTATGGAAGCTTGTTGCTGGGTTGTATGAACTGATGAATGCCACTTCTTGGCTTTCAAGAGAGAGGTTTTCCTCTTTGGTGTTTGAAAGGTTGGCTTTCCTTAGAACATGTATGTTCTGAATTTTGTTTGATTGGTTGATTTGAGTGTCCCCAGCTCTCTGCCTTTGCTTCCTTTATATAGAGAGCAAAACCAATGTGAAAGCAACCCAACTTGATGCACGCACCTCAACCTAATTCCACTTGCACAAAGATAGATAACATTAATTAACTATCCACTTGCAAATACCCAAAATATCTTGGTGTAAGTTTGGCCTAATTTCACAATAACCCCCACATAATGCCATAATTTGGCTTTAGACCAAAATAGGGATAAACATGACAATTTTGAGTGTAAACATAGCCCCCCCAAGTTTCATAAATTTGAGCAAAATTTGTGGAACTTATAGGTCAACAGGTTCTCTATGGGATTCCTGGTACCAAAGCCATGAGTTTTGGCTTTTATAATGCCTTCAAGCTCCACCAAGTCGAGTGAAACTTGTGGAAAATATAGCCTTTGAAAGGCTTTCTAATAAAAGTGGAAATATGAAGGCCATGAAAACTTATGTAGCATCCAAAATCTTTGGTTGCCCACCTAGCAGATGAAGACGATGAAGTCTGAAAAGGAGCCATCTATGGCAGGCCATAATCGCTAAGGATCTCCTTGGTACTCGGAGCTAGAATTAGGGTTGAATGTCTGTTATCTGAATTTTCTTTTTGCAACTTTTGTTTCTGGTTTGTACGAACAATTTCTATCCTATAATAAAACAAGTTTTATTTCTAACCTATTTGTTCGAACAAGAACTCCAAAAGCAAAAAATTGTTCAACTTACTAATTCGTTGATTCCAGACTCACATTCCTAACAAGATTTTGGCATGAGTACCATGCTTTTTCAGGCTATGGAGAGTGTAGAAGCGCTCTTCTTTCTCATACTTCATAGGAGATGTGACCTTAAGCCCCCCGAGTGTTGTTTGGCTTGTTAAGGTCATGAGTTGTAACTTAGCCGTGAGCGGCTTTAACAAGTCGGCTCAATCATCTACAATCAAATCCATTTTCATGGACTTTTCATTGGTTGGAGCCATTTTTGGATCTTCTCCAATGTGCAGAACTTGTTCTTTCTTGATTTCCTCTTCTAAAGAAGTTACCTCTTGTTTAACTTGGAGATCAATTTTCTCAACCAAATGTTCCTTAGTTGAGATGAGAGGAGCTTGTTGTAACAAGAAAACTTGAGAAAGTTCTCCAAGTATTCCAAGATTGGCATCTTCTCTTTCAAGAATAGCCATGTAGCTTGCATTCATTTGTCTTCCATCTTTTCGAATCTCTTCAAGAATTTTAGACAAGTCATCCTCTTGCTTGATCATAACCTCTTTGTAGAGTTTCTTCTCCGAATAGCCATTGATTGGCTTCTCATAAGGAGTTCCACTAAAATTATCATTATTAGAATAATAACTTGGGTCATGACTGATTTGCTCCATATGCTCATTGGAAATACTTTGATAATCCAAGCCATTTGTTGGCATATCATAGTTTCCATAGGTGGTATTATTATCTAAATAATAACCTTCATCATAGCCATAAGTTGGCCAATCTTTACGATTATTATTATCCAGTTGATAACAATTTTGATCATAGCCATAAGTTGGCCAACTATCATCTTCTTCCTCATACTCCGAGCAAGATTCGAAAGTATGTTGAGATAAATCATGAACATAAGGTTTGTTCATAATCTCTACATAAGTGTCCCACTGGGCGTGCCAAAATATGTTCGACAAATAAATTCACACGGCGCTTAGTTGTAGGCCTAGTGATTTATATGAACACTGATTGGGAGATTGCGAGCGTGCCATTACTAGGTACCGCTAGCAGACGGTGTATGTGCGTGATTTGAGATTGCGCTATTTGACTTATAACCAAAAGATTGTGCCTTTAAGTGAGAGGCTCAACTTAGGTTCTTTATTTGCCTTGCCTGTTAAGGACTTGAATTGTTATGTAAATATATATGACAAGGCTTATGTGTTTGAAATATAGATTGGATATAAACTGGTTATATTCAATCCGAATGCGTTTAATAATAAAGACAGTAAGCAGTAAATAAAGAAAATACAGTTTGCATCAAAGTAAACATATATAAACTGAATTGAAAGTTTACGAATAAGTAAATACAATAAGTAAACAAAGCTGTAAACATCAACCAAAG
>JAEHOF010000369.1:0-13084 GCA_018257905.1 Gillenia trifoliata | reverse complement strand
CGCCTTTAATTGTTAAATGCATGCTTAATGATGTTGCTTAATGAACTGGTTAATCCACAAATTTCCCTTCAAGTGGTATCAGAGCCTAGGTCTAGTAGATTGGTGAATCCTTTTGGGTTTTGTGATTTCATAGTTTGTGATTTAAATGTTGTAATTGTTACAAGATTTATTCTTGCTTGTTTGAATGTAAATTTTGTTGGAAAATTTGCCATCTCAAATGTTGTAGATGTAGTTCATATGAGCATGAATTTTGGAACTAAAATTTGGTGCCATGAATTTTTGGGAAATTCGGCCAAATCCAAAGGTTGGATTTTTGGGTTCTTGTTTGACTTGTTAAAATGGTTTTAATGTGACAATTGGAACCCCTAAGTGCCCTATTATGGTAATATGGTATTTCTCTTATGTTTGACAATTTTTGGAAGTGTTTTTGGGTGAAAAATGTTCATGGAACTCTTGTGGGTTTTCATGAATGTTCTTCATTGTTCTTGAAATGTTCTTGGCAAAGACAAAAAAGGTTTGGTGTTTGATTCAAATTGTTTGTTGTTTTTCAAATGTTTTGGTTTGTCTTGATTGGTGATGGATATTTTTTTGTTTGTGATTGAAAAAATTATTTCAACCCATACCAATCACCCAAAACCCATACCAATCAAACTTACAAACCTTACCTCACACTATTCAAACCCATACCTTGTCTTCCACCCAAATTTCTCACTCCCTATTTCCTCTCCACAACCGGCCACTCCTTAGTGGGAGTGCTTTTGGGGGCTTTTATGCAATTACATAAAGTTTTGATACTTTTGTGTATTTGCACTTTGACCCGAAAGTTTGCGTTTTTACGTATAGGCCCAAAATCACTAAAGGGCAAATTGTTTTGTTCCTTTAATGAAGTTTTTGTAAATGTTGAAATTTTTGGGTTCTAGTTGTAATAACATAAAGTAATGGACTTTTATGTTTTTACAAAGTGACCCCAAAAGTTTATTTTTTTTTTTGCAATATGGCCCAATAGTTGAGGTTATTGCATTTTGGCCCAAATTGGTTGAGAACAAAATTGTTTTGTCTCTTTAAATGAGAATTGGATTTTCATTTCATTTAGCTCCATTTAAATCAATTCTATGGATACAAAAAACCAAATGAAAATGTTGCATTCTTGTTTAATTAGTTAAAGTGTTAATTAATTAAATGGTGATTATGAACCTAAGCCTACGATAATTGAGCTATGTGAAAGGCCGTTTCAAAATTGTTTGAACCATGGGAATGTGTAGATTAGATTTTGGTTGTAATTTGATTTGATCAAATGTTGTAAAAGAGCATAAGCTCTTCTTTAATTTAATTGTACTCCTTTCTTGCTTTATTTGATATGCATGAAATTGGAGTAGTTGGGGTCCAACGCCCAATAAGACAACACACGTTAATGTGATTAAACGTATAACTAAAATCAATCACCGTCCCTAGTCCGTGATCCAACACTAGGCTCGTGTTGGATCAAATCAAAGGTTCATAGTCATCCTAAGGCCCTAAGGCAACTATATAGTCCTTAAACGAATGCAAACCTTATGTTAGTAGTACCATATACTCTTGCTTTAAAAACTGTTTTAAAAGCTTAGTGGGAGTATCATATACTACTAAATCAATCAAATGGACCGATAGTTGCAATAGGACCAAATTGTTTTAATTAGATTAAAATGATTATTTGTATGTGATGAGACCTAAAAACCCTCAAATCATTATTAAGTTGTAAAGCGTGGGAGTGCTTTGAACACTCTTTCGTGGCCTTCCACCGTGGTAGGCTCCAAGCGTTTGTGACTTGTACACCGACTTCACCCTATCATGGGGGAGTACAAAGTGCATGCTTACACTCAGGAGGAGTCTATATGCATACTTGATGTTGTGAAGGTAGGCAACGAGAATAGCCAAGATCATATCATTTTGCAGTTATTCTTGAACACCTATCCGAACTTGCATGGTGGGAATGACTTAACTAAGTGCAATGGTGCCAACATCATATCATTGTGAGGCATCATTCTCTAGAGGCCAAATAAGATGGGTACTTACATTAGATGTAAATGAGTAAGTGTACTCTCTCATTATTATTGTTGCTAGCCAAGATCATATCATTGTGCGGTGAGCTTAGTAATAGTGAGCCTCCCATACCCTACTAAGAGTTTCCTCCAAAACTCTCGAATTCCGATGAGGGATATGGAATTTGCTAAAATAGTGGGTGGTGCTATTTGATTTAAAGACCCGGATCAAATGGCTTAAAATCAATCAATTTATATTTGTTATGTATTCATTTACCGATATATTTGCAAATGCTATCCATGACTTGACAAACAAAAGCCGAAAGCCTTACTTTCCGGACTTGGTACAACAATCCCATAGATTGTCTTGAATGGATTGTATATGTACCTAAGTAGTCTCATTCTCACAATCTTCCTTTTGATAACGTATCATTGGAAGAACATGTTAGATAGTTGGACGTTATGTTTGGAACATAATGGTTGTTTGACAAAAATGGTCCATAAAGATGGACTTATGATGATTTTGAATCATTGAATGTTAAAGTGTTAAACCAATTAAGGAGAAGGAAACAAGGCAAGGACTTCACCTTTGAGTCCCTATCCAAATGGTTCACTAAGTTTATTGTAAACTATATAATGAACAATAACCGCAATCTCTCCAAAATCGTTTGATGTGTATAACACAATTGAAATAAGTTTCAAGAGAGATAGTGGGAGTTTAGGGACCATGACTATTGTAGTCAATGGAGAAGTCAAATGAAGAAGGCAAATTAACTCCAAGGGAACAAACTTTCTTTATGAAAGGATGGACATTGGAAGGGGTATTTGCAAGTAATGACTTGCAAGTGTCAAGAACACATCTTTCGAAGGTGTTGTAAATGTTCTTGAATAATTCAAGACAGTTGGTTCTTCTACTTGAATGCTTGATTCTGTATTTGTGACTATGTTTTACAATCGTTGTAAAAGTGTGGCAAATAAGAAGTAGAAGATTAATGAGAGAAGAGAAAGTACTTCACATTCGGAACGTGAATCAAATAAAGATCTCTACGAAAGCAGATAGTACTTACTTCCTCATATGAACTACCAAAGTAATTGGATTAATGTAATCTAATTGATTGTCTCTATAGTAGAGATAATGTGGTAATGTTAACTGTTTAGAATGGAACGATGCTTAAAACCCAAAAGGTTACAAGGTAGTGACTAATCCCAACTGAGTTGTGACACCTCTGTAAACATAAAATACGAGTTGGTCATAGATGGATGCTTTGGATCGTTAGGTCCGGATCCAATGCCTTCTTGTTAAAAATGTATAGAGGCGAAATGTTCGAATCTTTATTCTTTTGGAAAGAATAAAGAATCACATAGTAGTTGAGGTTAATTCATTTAGATGTTAGTGGTACTTGACCACAACATAATACTACTCATGATATATGACATTCACCGAAGATCACTCTCGGTTGGACTATCGTGTATTTTGAATAAACACAAGTCCGAATACTTTGTAAAAGGTTTCAAAGAATTCAAGAATGTAAGATGATGAGTAAGACGTCTAAAGTATTTACCTCCTTAGATTTGATCCAAGGAAGTATAACACTTTAGAAGAGTTTTTCTTGAAAGATATCAAGGAAAATTAGCATCATAAGATAATAGTTTTCTCCATTAGGAGAAGAACGAACTCGAATAAGATTTGGTTTGTTGGATGTTATCAAAATACCCATATATAGGATATATATATATATATACTTCTAAGACAATACGATTGTCAATTAGAATATCTTCCAAAGTTTTCATGACTTCATAAGATGTAGTTGGAAAGAAAGACAAGTCTTAAGCATGTTAAGATTTGGGGTTGTATGCTAATAAGCAATATTGGTTGAGAACAATCTTGTAGGATATCCTAAGATTAGTCTTTGGATATCACTTCTATTTACCAACTAACAAATGTTGTTTGTTGGGTAGTTCATTGTAATCCTACACTAGGATTTGCCTAAGATAGAGCAAGTGAACGAGAAATAGAATTCAAAGAATAGGTTCTTTGAGAGACAAGATGATAATCAACAAATATAACAACCTAGTTCCAACAACTATAGCTCCAAGGTAATCAAGAAGGATTTGTAAACCGTCTCAGTTGAATGGTTTGAACTTTATGACTATGTCATAGAGTTACACCTCTTAATTCGAAAGAATTAAGAATGAAAATCCTTATGATTACATTGAGTGTGTGTACGACACATACTCATGTAAATGGTATAATACCATTTGACTCGAAATAATGAAACCTACATAGCTAATTGGTAGCTTAAGGTGACTACAATCAAAGAGATTGGTTGACTTGGAAGAAACCATCTTTGATATAGTCTTGGTTTCTATTAATTCAAAGATTGTTAGCTACAACTTAACGATGATTTAATGTTTGGACATAATATGGGTTTCCGAAACCATTATCAAGATTGTCTTGATAATATATGTCTAAAACTAGAAATCATAAACATGTAAGTTGTAGAGATTCATCCATCATGAATCTTAGCAAGCTAATGGGAGCTATAAGCATTTTTTATGAGAGAAATATCAAATCGTTTGATTTCTCATAAAGATGTAAATGAATCTTTTGTCTACTAGTTTTACAAAAGATTAGTGGGAGTTAATAATATTTCTAAATTTAAACATATATATGATATATATTAATTTTGGAAATGAAAGAAATTCTTCTTCGTTAAAGTTATGACTTTAAACAAATGTATATGGGAAACATAGTCTATAAACATGGGATGGAAATCTATAATGATAGATTTCAGGATATAATTGGATTATATCAATCCCTAATAATAGACGAAAGATGCTAGGAAGTTTCTCATATGATGATAAGCTTCAAACGGAAGGACAACTCTAGTAAGACTAAGAGATTGCTCTTCTCAAAGGGAACGTACCCTTTGACTCCCAAAGAAATAATGCGTAAATAGAATCCTTTATGCATACGCAGAAAAGGTGATTTATGTATTTCATATTGTATGAAAAACGGTTGATATGAGTTGTACCTAGAACGGTACAAGACAATATCAATGCAAGCCCAGGATCAGAACCATGGCAACTGTCAAGTGAATCCTTAAGTATTTAAGAAACACTAAAGGATGGATTCCTCAAGAATGAGGAAGAATTAGAGTAATGCAATGGAAGCGTATATGTATTAGATTATGAATCTAATCCATCATTGAATATCTCTTTATTATGACTAAAGAGATATTTAGATGAAAACATTAAAAGTAATGACTTTACTGTGTTTCATCGCACATGCAAAATATATAGCCATATAGAAGCTTACAACGTTGTTGTTTGGATGGGAAAGTTATGAACTTTCTATACGGTTCCAACCAGAAAGTGTCTTAAGTGTGCCGACACTACGACACTAATGGGGCGATAGCTCAAGCCAAGGAATCAAGGTCTCATCAAGATCCAAACTCAAATGAGAGACCTAATCACATGATTGAGAATCATGTATAATGGTGAAGTCGTTAATCTCAAGTTTGCTTCTGTGGATAACACATATAGATATCCACTACCTAGGCCTACTACTCAGCCATTTATGAAATGAATTCAGAAGAGGCATCATCACTGATGACCAAGCTGATTGGCTCTAGTGCAAGTGGGAGATTGTTGGAAATGTGCCCTAAAACCAATCATATGATGATACTTTACGGACACAAATGTTAAACTAATTTAGTTTGATATAAAGGGCAATGATTATTGTTTAAAGTAGTCTCATATAAATGTTATATGCTTAAACAATAACCAAGAATATGTGCTTATGAGAATGTAATCTAAACAAGTTAGGTTCATGGAGACCATTCTCATTCATCGACATATCTCTAAACGTTCCCCGAACATAGGATTGTCAATTGGGCATTGACAAAACTGCTAAGATCAAAAGATACGTTATATCTTCTCTCGTGGAGAGTGGCTAGTCTCGAGTCATTGGTGTAAGTGACATCAAGATAAGCATGTAGGTGCTCAATAGGAATGAGTTCATCGAATTCACGATCAACGATGAGTTTTCATGATCATGTCACATGAGAACTCATAGTTGATAATGCAAATTAGTCCTTTGACCCGAGGCATCACAAGCTTGTCTTGTGGTGAGGTCCTTAATCTTGATTATGTCAAAGGCACCCCATCCGAGGGTGTCTAATGCATAGTTGGGGTTAAGCTACTTAGCCATGGAGGCAAGTGAATGCGCAACAAGGGATCTCACCTTCAAAAACTGCTTGAGGGAGAATACTCTAAGATATGATTAAGAATCTTCCTCGGCCGCAGTGATGAATAAGGTTTTGAAGTCGTCTAAATCATATTCAATGTAATCATATAAGTAATGGAATCACATTGGATAGTAGACATAATAACTATCAAACCAAACAATGTATTTCTAGAGTATTGTATTAGAGAAAGACGTATTGCATTGCAATCCTAACCGAATAGGTTTCTCCACCTCTTCCATTAGCTTGGGTAGCCATGACATACCGCTAGGTGTCACTCATGGTTTGTGGATGCCCTAGGCGTATAATCACTTTTAAGGGAAGAATGAAAGTATGTTTCAATTCTGAATGATTGGAAAGAGTTCAACCTCCACCGCCGCTAAAAGAACTCAATGGATCGTACAATTTTGTGCAAGGTAGAGTTTCTGATGTTCATGAGATGAGTAAGAATAATTAAATGGTTTAATTATTTATGGCAAGGATTAATTAATATGTTAATTAATCAAACGAATAAGTTCAAGTATAGACCTCTTCAAGCGTTTTAAGCCAAGGCCCAATGGGTCAACGCCAAGCCCATTGACTTAAGTTGTATGACAACTTAATGACTAATAATGTATTAAGCCCAAAGGGCCCAAAGAACCCAACATGGCCGGTTATTGATTACTGCAATGTAGTGGATTGTTTTATTTACAAGTTTGCCATTACATTGTGAGATGTTATAATGCCAATTTGATAACATTTCAACCAGTGGTTCTTTGAGAATTTAGAGAGTGAGCTCACTCAAAGATAGCTGTATCTCTAGATGGTGAGCTAGCCTGCCTTCCTCTAGGACACTCATCTTCTCATCAAGGCTCTCCTTGGTGTGGAGACTTAGAGGTTCCCTATTTTGGGAACTTGAGAACTGACCATCCATCATCATCCAAGCAAGGAATGAAGGCCCTCTCCATGGGTGATTAGGCCTTGCTTAGGCAAAGAGGAATCTATAAAGGTATAAGAAGATTTCAACTCAAATTTTGTTTTGATTTGAGTCTTGGTTCACTCATATCTACTAGGCTTTAATTTCTTAAGTTAAGTTTGCTTAAGTGCATAGAAGCATGTTTCCGCGCCTTTAATTGTTAAATGCATGCTTAATGATGTTGCTTAATGAACTGGTTAATCCACAAATTTCCCTTCAAGTGGTATCAGAGCCTAGGTCTAGTAGATTGGTGAATCCTTTTGGGTTTTGTGATTTCATAGTTTGTGATTTAAATGTTGTAATTGTTACAAGATTTATTCTTGCTTGTTTGAATGTAAATTTTGTTGGAAAATTTGCCATCTCAAATGTTGTAGATGTAGTTCATATGAGCATGAATTTTGGAACTAAAATTTGGTGCCATGAATTTTTGGGAAATTCGGCCAAATCCAAAGGTTGGATTTTTGGGTTCTTGTTTGACTTGTTAAAATGGTTTTAATGTGACAATTGGAACCCCTAAGTGCCCTATTATGGTAATATGGTATTTCTCTTATGTTTGACAATTTTTGGAAGTGTTTTTGGGTGAAAAATGTTCATGGAACTCTTGTGGGTTTTCATGAATGTTCTTCATTGTTCTTGAAATGTTCTTGGCAAAGACAAAAAAGGTTTGGTGTTTGATTCAAATTGTTTGTTGTTTTTCAAATGTTTTGGTTTGTCTTGATTGGTGATGGATATTTTTTTGTTTGTGATTGAAAAAATTATTTCAACCCATACCAATCACCCAAAACCCATACCAATCAAACTTACAAACCTTACCTCACACTATTCAAACCCATACCTTGTCTTCCACCCAAATTTCTCACTCCCTATTTCCTCTCCACAACCGGCCACTCCTTAGTGGGAGTGCTTTTGGGGGCTTTTATGCAATTACATAAAGTTTTGATACTTTTGTGTATTTGCACTTTGACCCGAAAGTTTGCGTTTTTACGTATAGGCCCAAAATCACTAAAGGGCAAATTGTTTTGTTCCTTTAATGAAGTTTTTGTAAATGTTGAAATTTTTGGGTTCTAGTTGTAATAACATAAAGTAATGGACTTTTATGTTTTTACAAAGTGACCCCAAAAGTTTATTTTTTTTTTTGCAATATGGCCCAATAGTTGAGGTTATTGCATTTTGGCCCAAATTGGTTGAGAACAAAATTGTTTTGTCTCTTTAAATGAGAATTGGATTTTCATTTCATTTAGCTCCATTTAAATCAATTCTATGGATACAAAAAACCAAATGAAAATGTTGCATTCTTGTTTAATTAGTTAAAGTGTTAATTAATTAAATGGTGATTATGAACCTAAGCCTACGATAATTGAGCTATGTGAAAGGCCGTTTCAAAATTGTTTGAACCATGGGAATGTGTAGATTAGATTTTGGTTGTAATTTGATTTGATCAAATGTTGTAAAAGAGCATAAGCTCTTCTTTAATTTAATTGTACTCCTTTCTTGCTTTATTTGATATGCATGAAATTGGAGTAGTTGGGGTCCAACGCCCAATAAGACAACACACGTTAATGTGATTAAACGTATAACTAAAATCAATCACCGTCCCTAGTCCGTGATCCAACACTAGGCTCGTGTTGGATCAAATCAAAGGTTCATAGTCATCCTAAGGCCCTAAGGCAACTATATAGTCCTTAAACGAATGCAAACCTTATGTTAGTAGTACCATATACTCTTGCTTTAAAAACTGTTTTAAAAGCTTAGTGGGAGTATCATATACTACTAAATCAATCAAATGGACCGATAGTTGCAATAGGACCAAATTGTTTTAATTAGATTAAAATGATTATTTGTATGTGATGAGACCTAAAAACCCTCAAATCATTATTAAGTTGTAAAGCGTGGGAGTGCTTTGAACACTCTTTCGTGGCCTTCCACCGTGGTAGGCTCCAAGCGTTTGTGACTTGTACACCGACTTCACCCTATCATGGGGGAGTACAAAGTGCATGCTTACACTCAGGAGGAGTCTATATGCATACTTGATGTTGTGAAGGTAGGCAACGAGAATAGCCAAGATCATATCATTTTGCAGTTATTCTTGAACACCTATCCGAACTTGCATGGTGGGAATGACTTAACTAAGTGCAATGGTGCCAACATCATATCATTGTGAGGCATCATTCTCTAGAGGCCAAATAAGATGGGTACTTACATTAGATGTAAATGAGTAAGTGTACTCTCTCATTATTATTGTTGCTAGCCAAGATCATATCATTGTGCGGTGAGCTTAGTAATAGTGAGCCTCCCATACCCTACTAAGAGTTTCCTCCAAAACTCTCGAATTCCGATGAGGGATATGGAATTTGCTAAAATAGTGGGTGGTGCTATTTGATTTAAAGACCCGGATCAAATGGCTTAAAATCAATCAATTTATATTTGTTATGTATTCATTTACCGATATATTTGCAAATGCTATCCATGACTTGACAAACAAAAGCCGAAAGCCTTACTTTCCGGACTTGGTACAACAATCCCATAGATTGTCTTGAATGGATTGTATATGTACCTAAGTAGTCTCATTCTCACAATCTTCCTTTTGATAACGTATCATTGGAAGAACATGTTAGATAGTTGGACGTTATGTTTGGAACATAATGGTTGTTTGACAAAAATGGTCCATAAAGATGGACTTATGATGATTTTGAATCATTGACTGTTAAAGTGTTAAACCAATTATGGAGAAGGAAACAAGGCAAGGACTTCACCTTTGAGTCCCTATCCAAATGGTTCACTAAGTTTATTGTAAACTATATAATGAACAATAACCGCAATCTCTCCAAAATCGTTTGATGTGTATAACACAATTGAAATAAGTTTCAAGAGAGATAGTGGGAGTTTAGGGACCATGACTATTGTAGTCAATGGAGAAGTCAAATGAAGAAGGCAAATTAACTCCAAGGGAACAAACTTTCTTTATGAAAGGATGGACATTGGAAGGGGTATTTGCAAGTAATGACTTGCAAGTGTCAAGAACACATCTTTCGAAGGTGTTGTAAATGTTCTTGAATAATTCAAGACAGTTGGTTCTTCTACTTGAATGCTTGATTCTGTATTTGTGACTATGTTTTACAATCGTTGTAAAAGTGTGGCAAATAAGAAGTAGAAGATTAATGAGAGAAGAGAAAGTACTTCACATTCGGAACGTGAATCAAATAAAGATCTCTACGAAAGCAGATAGTACTTACTTCCTCATATGAACTACCAAAGTAATTGGATTAATGTAATCTAATTGATTGTCTCTATAGTAGAGATAATGTGGTAATGTTAACTGTTTAGAATGGAACGATGCTTAAAACCCAAAAGGTTACAAGGTAGTGACTAATCCCAACTGAGTTGTGACACCTCTGTAAACATAAAATACGAGTTGGTCATAGATGGATGCTTTGGATCGTTAGGTCCGGATCCAATGCCTTCTTGTTAAAAATGTATAGAGGCGAAATGTTCGAATCTTTATTCTTTTGGAAAGAATAAAGAATCACATAGTAGTTGAGGTTAATTCATTTAGATGTTAGTGGTACTTGACCACAACATAATACTACTCATGATATATGACATTCACCGAAGATCACTCTCGGTTGGACTATCGTGTATTTTGAATAAACACAAGTCCGAATACTTTGTAAAAGGTTTCAAAGAATTCAAGAATGTAAGATGATGAGTAAGACGTCTAAAGTATTTACCTCCTTAGATTTGATCCAAGGAAGTATAACACTTTAGAAGAGTTTTTCTTGAAAGATATCAAGGAAAATTAGCATCATAAGATAATAGTTTTCTCCATTAGGAGAAGAACGAACTCGAATAAGATTTGGTTTGTTGGATGTTATCAAAATACCCATATATAGGATATATATATATATATACTTCTAAGACAATACGATTGTCAATTAGAATATCTTCCAAAGTTTTCATGACTTCATAAGATGTAGTTGGAAAGAAAGACAAGTCTTAAGCATGTTAAGATTTGGGGTTGTATGCTAATAAGCAATATTGGTTGAGAACAATCTTGTAGGATATCCTAAGATTAGTCTTTGGATATCACTTCTATTTACCAACTAACAAATGTTGTTTGTTGGGTAGTTCATTGTAATCCTACACTAGGATTTGCCTAAGATAGAGCAAGTGAACGAGAAATAGAATTCAAAGAATAGGTTCTTTGAGAGACAAGATGATAATCAACAAATATAACAACCTAGTTCCAACAACTATAGCTCCAAGGTAATCAAGAAGGATTTGTAAACCGTCTCAGTTGAATGGTTTGAACTTTATGACTATGTCATAGAGTTACACCTCTTAATTCGAAAGAATTAAGAATGAAAATCCTTATGATTACATTGAGTGTGTGTACGACACATACTCATGTAAATGGTATAATACCATTTGACTCGAAATAATGAAACCTACATAGCTAATTGGTAGCTTAAGGTGACTACAATCAAAGAGATTGGTTGACTTGGAAGAAACCATCTTTGATATAGTCTTGGTTTCTATTAATTCAAAGATTGTTAGCTACAACTTAACGATGATTTAATGTTTGGACATAATATGGGTTTCCGAAACCATTATCAAGATTGTCTTGATAATATATGTCTAAAACTAGAAATCATAAACATGTAAGTTGTAGAGATTCATCCATCATGAATCTTAGCAAGCTAATGGGAGCTATAAGCATTTTTTATGAGAGAAATATCAAATCGTTTGATTTCTCATAAAGATGTAAATGAATCTTTTGTCTACTAGTTTTACAAAAGATTAGTGGGAGTTAATAATATTTCTAAATTTAAACATATATATGATATATATTAATTTTGGAAATGAAAGAAATTCTTCTTCGTTAAAGTTATGACTTTAAACAAATGTATATGGGAAACATAGTCTATAAACATGGGATGGAAATCTATAATGATAGATTTCAGGATATAATTGGATTATATCAATCCCTAATAATAGACGAAAGATGCTAGGAAGTTTCTCATATGATGATAAGCTTCAAACGGAAGGACAACTCTAGTAAGACTAAGAGATTGCTCTTCTCAAAGGGAACGTACCCTTTGACTCCCAAAGAAATAATGCGTAAATAGAATCCTTTATGCATACGCAGAAAAGGTGATTTATGTATTTCATATTGTATGAAAAACGGTTGATATGAGTTGTACCTAGAACGGTACAAGACAATATCAATGCAAGCCCAGGATCAGAACCATGGCAACTGTCAAGTGAATCCTTAAGTATTTAAGAAACACTAAAGGATGGATTCCTCAAGAATGAGGAAGAATTAGAGTAATGCAATGGAAGCGTATATGTATTAGATTATGAATCTAATCCATCATTGAATATCTCTTTATTATGACTAAAGAGATATTTAGATGAAAACATTAAAAGTAATGACTTTACTGTGTTTCATCGCACATGCAAAATATATAGCCATATAGAAGCTTACAACGTTGTTGTTTGGATGGGAAAGTTATGAACTTTCTATACGGTTCCAACCAGAAAGTGTCTTAAGTGTGCCGACACTACGACACTAATGGGGCGATAGCTCAAGCCAAGGAATCAAGGTCTCATCAAGATCCAAACTCAAATGAGAGACCTAATCACATGATTGAGAATCATGTATAATGGTGAAGTCGTTAATCTCAAGTTTGCTTCTGTGGATAACACATATAGATATCCACTACCTAGGCCTACTACTCAGCCATTTATGAAATGAATTCAGAAGAGGCATCATCACTGATGACCAAGCTGATTGGCTCTAGTGCAAGTGGGAGATTGTTGGAAATGTGCCCTAAAACCAATCATATGATGATACTTTACGGACA
>JAEHOF010000187.1:7120-35498 GCA_018257905.1 Gillenia trifoliata | reverse complement strand
CCTTTGATATCTGATAAAACTGCAGTTGTATCTGTGATTCTGTGCACATCCCACTCCTATATAAAACCAATTCATCTCTTATCCATCAATGGAGTCCCCTCTTCATCCTTGTCCCGAATTCGGGGCTTACCACTAGCATTTACTTGCTGAGAAAGCTACTGGAGGTGTAGCCTTTTCGAGTGCCAAAAATGGATTGTGACAATGAGGACAGATGAGAACGTGATCTAGATAGGTCCTGAGATACTCATGCTGCCCTTGGCAATGACTGCATATCGTCCAGAAAGTCTGCGCATGATCGTTGACATTTTTCTGCAGCTCCGGCGTTAGCATGATCCCGCCTTCCTTCTTCCTCTTCTTATTCATCTGATTTTGGTTTTGGAAGTCCTCCTTGAGCTCCATCTCCGCATTCAGATCAATCCTTTTTTGTGCACGCGCTTCCTTCTCGCAGTCCAGCTGAACCTTCTGCATTTCAACCTCAGCCTGCTCGTGCAGCTGCCTTGTCAGAGACAGTGCACTTGTTAGCTTCTCAATTCGTGCTTTCGCAACTTCATGACTCTGAGTGACCATGGCAAAGTCAGCCTTGGATTCCTCAAGCTGCCTCAAGACCTCGTCCAAACGAGTAGCCTTCTCCTGATTCAAGGCCTCCTGCTCCTTCCACGTCCTCTCGAAAGCCTTAGCCTTCTGCCTCAGCTGCTCAACATGACTTAACACGCCATTCAGCTTAGACTCGTATGTTTGGACCTGATGCCTCAGAATCTCAATTTGTGCCTCCTGCTCAGCAGCTCTCTCCTCAAAGTTTCTAACTCTTTCCTCCAGCTCTGCAATGCAAACTCTGGCTTCATCGCGCTCCCTGGAGACCGAGGAAGAGTCTCCGTTTTCTCTTAGCCACATGGCAAAGTGGAGGCAGGCCTGAAACAATCAACAGACCAACCAAATTATACTAACCAACATAGAAATAGCAAGGCAGCAAAGTCTCGAAGACAATCACTTACAGCAAGGGCATGGTGGGCTAAGTTTTGCCTCAAACCACCATCCTCATACTCCTGCATTATCCTGATATCAGCAGGGCCAAGTAAGCCTAACAAAACTCTCTCCGCAACAGCTGGCTCTCTCAACATACTGATAACCTCAGGGGAAGCCCTTGTATCCGTCGTATTCTGGAAACAATTAATAGATTTCGGAATAAACACCATTTAGCAGTTACTTTACACATTGATACATTGTGTTTCGATCATATCTGACAGCTGCACACAAATTAAACTACCCAGAGAGAGAACAAATTGGTTTTTCCAAAATATATAGAGTTTTAGATTTCTTCTTGTTTGTTTCAATAAAGAATACTGCAGGAACATGCTGCTGTTTAACCTTGTAGATCAAGGAACGAGGAACTAAGCGCATAGTGCCGGAACATAAGCAGTTAGTTTAAGAAAGGTATCAACTTTTTCATTAGAACCAAATCACCATAACATAAATGAATCCCATCAAAATTGTCCTTAATTAATTTAGTAGCTAGAAGTCAAAGAACCTGAGCATTGTCGTTAACACGAAAATAAAAGCTCTACGAAGAGAGTAGCGGTCCATTCTTACCCCTTCTGGCAGATTGACATCATTTGACAGCATGGAATGCACACTATCATATTTGGTATGGTTAGATTCTTGAGGAGCAGTTTCGTCGTCACGAAAACTCGGAACCGGAGCTAAAACAGAACTTGTCTCTACAGAAACCAGCAATTTGGTGAGCAATACATCACTGAGGAATAAGCAAAAACCTAGCTACTGGATGATCAATTTCTAAGTCACCAAAAACTGATAGTTTATATCAAAACACTCACTGGCAGGTGAGAATTACACAACAGAAAAGCAATTAGTCATATCTTGTGTGTAGCACATTTCAACTTTATTTTTCTTTACCAGAGCACTGTCTCATGAGTTTACGTCTTCTTAAGCTCACCGTTGTTGATTTCGTTAAATCAATTTTAGATTGGAACCTAAATTTCTTCGTGTATCGTCCTGCGGATAAACAAGTAGACTAATTAATTATATATAATGATGCAAACTATATAGTACATTGACTGCTTTTTAAATGGGATTTGAAAGAATCGAATAAAAGGAGAGTATTTAAAAAATTAAAAAAACAAAAGGCAAATCTAACTTGAAAACAGTTCCTAATGTCTGACCTTCGAAAGCCAAGTCAAACCCACAAAACCTAGTAACCTATCATTACCATATTAAATAAACCCAAAATTTTTAGAACCTCAAAAATGCAAAAATGCCCACGAACCAGAAACTCAAAGACAAAAATAAAAAATAAAAAAACGCAGTGGGAAACAGAAAGTCGTTGCCTTTTTACCTGAGGACGCAGAGAAGGTGATAGTCGGTTGTAGAGAACTCGGAGAATCGGAGTGATTCAGTGAGTCGAGAAAAGTGAAAACCCTCAGGAACTTTTGGGATTTAAGAAAGCGGATGGTGGTGACCCAAGGAAATAGAGCCATTAATTTATATCAGTCTTGACAGTTGTGTATCTATCACTAGAGCAACTTACATGGAATATGTCGTGGCGCCTCAACTCAATCATACATGTGTCATGTGGTGAAAAATTTGTATATGGCAATGCATTATTGGACAAGAGACGTCAAGTGACGGTGAACCCGTTTCATGTAAGTCATTCTCATCTACCACATTCTCTTCTTATACATTCATATTTAATCTTATCCGTTATTTTGTTTTGGCTATTCAATCCAATAGCTAGAAATAAAGAGAGTTGTGTGAGAAGCTAAAAAAAGTGTGTGACAATCAGCTCCCCAATAAAAAAAATGTTTTTGGGTCGTAGACAAGCTTTATGAAGAAGCACATGATATGCCAATACAAGAAGCACTTTGTTTGAAGTGCTTTTTCAAGAAATACTTAGATTTTTAATTAAAAATTTATTCATATTTATAATAAAAGCACTTATAGCGGTATGAATAAAAGTGTTTTCTACATAAGCAGTCTCAAATGATCCCTTAGGCATGTTTATTAAGTCCTTAATCGGATAGTTGAACTAATACCTGGTTGTACCTGGGTTTTCAAACATCAAATTACTAATTTGTTAGCTAATGGAATCTCAAGTTATTTAACGGCTTCAAACAAAGTGTAATTTTAGTCGCACAAAGTGTCAAACAGAAGTTTTGGGAGGTTCACAAAACAACCCTTTAAAACACCCTACCATAGTAAGAACACTTCAATTTTAAGAGTTTATAAACACTGCAAGTCAAGCATAGTAGAATTTTTCACTTTGAATGACGGGTTTCGAACTTTCGAGTCCGACCCTCGTGGTATTCTTGTAGGTTCTGTAAATCCAAAAAACGTTAAATAGGTAGAATCACAAACCAAAATATGATTCTACTTGCCACTTAGTATTCCTCTTCACTTGTAAGTAAGAGGTCTTATAATCGATTTTCGCCAAAGGCAATTTCGAGTTAAATTATTATGGCTAGCATTATGAAGTTTAGCCCACTCCCCCACTCCCCCACTCCTTAGTGTAAATAGTATCATATATATTAAACAAAATATGGTCCTACTTTCATTTAAACTAAGTGGTAATTAGTATTAATTTTCATTGTTTTACACTGGTTGCTATATCTGTGCAGATCTCACTATAAGGGCAAGAAAACCTTCAGAGTCTGATAAAGATGTGTTTCCTTTCCTCTCTCTTTTCCTAACCGCCGACTAAACTCCACTCCTTCCTCCTCCAATGCATCGTCGGATCCCTCTCCATCCCCATCCCGGCCTTCAGCGTTCTCCTTGATCTTTCACGGAGACCACTCCAACATATGGGGCAACACTAGCAGTTACTTGACTTCCAAAATTCATTGGGTTACCACTAGCAGCATTCTGTTTTGGACTCTGATGTTGCTGGAGAGAAGAGCTAGTGGATGACTTAGCTTCTGGAGGTGGAGTCTTTTACATCGTCAAAAATGATTTCACCCTTTGATATCTGATAAAACTGCAGTTGTATCTGTGATTCTGTGCACGTCCCACTCCTATATAAAACCACTTCATCCCTTATCCATCAATGGAGTCCCCTCTTCATCCTTGTCCCGAATTCAGGGCTTACCACTACTAGCATTTACTTGCTGAGAAAGCTACTGGAGGTGTAGCCTTTTCGAGTGCCAAAAATGGATTGTGACAATGAGGACAGATGAGAACGTGATCTAGATAGGTCCTGAGATACTCATGCTGCCCTTGGCAATGACTGCATATCGTCCAGAAAGTCTGCGCATGATCGTTGACATTTTTCTGCAGCTCCGGCGTTAGCATGATCCCGCCTTCCTTCTTCCTCTTCTTATTCATCTGATTTTGGTTTTGGAAGTCCTCCTTGAGCTCCATCTCCGCATTCAGATCAATCCTTTTTTGTGCACGCGCTTCCTTCTCGCAGTCCAGCTGAACCTTCTGCATTTCAACCTCAGCCTGCTCGTGCAGCTGCCTTGTCAGAGACAGTGCACTTGTTAGCTTCTCAATTCGTGCTTTCGCAACTTCATGACTCTGAGTGACCATGGCAAAGTCAGCCTTGGATTCCTCAAGCTGCCTCAAGACCTCGTCCAAACGAGTAGCCTTCTCCTGATTCAAGGCCTCCTGCTCCTTCCACGTCCTCTCGAAAGCCTTAGCCTTCTGCCTCAGCTGCTCAACATGACTTAACACGCCATTCAGCTTAGACTCGTATGTTTGGACCTGATGCCTCAGAATCTCAATTTGTGCCTCCTGCTCAGCAGCTCTCTCCTCAAAGTTTCTAACTCTTTCCTCCAGCTCTGCAATGCAAACTCTGGCTTCATCGCGCTCCCTGGAGACCGAGGAAGAGTCTCCGTTTTCTCTTAGCCACATGGCAAAGTGGAGGCAGGCCTGAAACAATCAACAGACCAACCAAATTATACTAACCAACATAGAAATAGCAAGGCAGCAAAGTCTCGAAGACAATCACTTACAGCAAGGGCATGGTGGGCTAAGTTTTGCCTCAAACCACCATCCTCATACTCCTGCATTATCCTGATATCAGCAGGGCCAAGTAAGCCTAACAAAACTCTCTCCGCAACAGCTGGCTCTCTCAACATACTGATAACCTCAGGGGAAGCCCTTGTATCCGTCGTATTCTGGAAACAATTAATAGATTTCGGAATAAACACCATTTAGCAGTTACTTTACACATTGATACATTGTGTTTCGATCATATCTGACAGCTGCACACAAATTAAACTACCCAGAGAGAGAACAAATTGGTTTTTCCAAAATATATAGAGTTTTAGATTTCTTCTTGTTTGTTTCAATAAAGAATACTGCAGGAACATGCTGCTGTTTAACCTTGTAGATCAAGGAACGAGGAACTAAGCGCATAGTGCCGGAACATAAGCAGTTAGTTTAAGAAAGGTATCAACTTTTTCATTAGAACCAAATCACCATAACATAAATGAATCCCATCAAAATTGTCCTTAATTAATTTAGTAGCTAGAAGTCAAAGAACCTGAGCATTGTCGTTAACACGAAAATAAAAGCTCTACGAAGAGAGTAGCGGTCCATTCTTACCCCTTCTGGCAGATTGACATCATTTGACAGCATGGAATGCACACTATCATATTTGGTATGGTTAGATTCTTGAGGAGCAGTTTCGTCGTCACGAAAACTCGGAACCGGAGCTAAAACAGAACTTGTCTCTACAGAAACCAGCAATTTGGTGAGCAATACATCACTGAGGAATAAGCAAAAACCTAGCTACTGGATGATCAATTTCTAAGTCACCAAAAACTGATAGTTTATATCAAAACACTCACTGGCAGGTGAGAATTACACAACAGAAAAGCAATTAGTCATATCTTGTGTGTAGCACATTTCAACTTTATTTTTCTTTACCAGAGCACTGTCTCATGAGTTTACGTCTTCTTAAGCTCACCGTTGTTGATTTCGTTAAATCAATTTTAGATTGGAACCTAAATTTCTTCGTGTATCGTCCTGCGGATAAACAAGTAGACTAATTAATTATATATAATGATGCAAACTATATAGTACATTGACTGCTTTTTAAATGGGATTTGAAAGAATCGAATAAAAGGAGAGTATTTAAAAAATTAAAAAAACAAAAGGCAAATCTAACTTGAAAACAGTTCCTAATGTCTGACCTTCGAAAGCCAAGTCAAACCCACAAAACCTAGTAACCTATCATTACCATATTAAATAAACCCAAAATTTTTAGAACCTCAAAAATGCAAAAATGCCCACGAACCAGAAACTCAAAGACAAAAATAAAAAATAAAAAAACGCAGTGGGAAACAGAAAGTCGTTGCCTTTTTACCTGAGGACGCAGAGAAGGTGATAGTCGGTTGTAGAGAACTCGGAGAATCGGAGTGATTCAGTGAGTCGAGAAAAGTGAAAACCCTCAGGAACTTTTGGGATTTAAGAAAGCGGATGGTGGTGACCCAAGGAAATAGAGCCATTAATTTATATCAGTCTTGACAGTTGTGTATCTATCACTAGAGCAACTTACATGGAATATGTCGTGGCGCCTCAACTCAATCATACATGTGTCATGTGGTGAAAAATTTGTATATGGCAATGCATTATTGGACAAGAGACGTCAAGTGACGGTGAACCCGTTTCATGTAAGTCATTCTCATCTACCACATTCTCTTCTTATACATTCATATTTAATCTTATCCGTTATTTTGTTTTGGCTATTCAATCCAATAGCTAGAAATAAAGAGAGTTGTGTGAGAAGCTAAAAAAAGTGTGTGACAATCAGCTCCCCAATAAAAAAAATGTTTTTGGGTCGTAGACAAGCTTTATGAAGAAGCACATGATATGCCAATACAAGAAGCACTTTGTTTGAAGTGCTTTTTCAAGAAATACTTAGATTTTTAATTAAAAATTTATTCATATTTATAATAAAAGCACTTATAGCGGTATGAATAAAAGTGTTTTCTACATAAGCAGTCTCAAATGATCCCTTAGGCATGTTTATTAAGTCCTTAATCGGATAGTTGAACTAATACCTGGTTGTACCTGGGTTTTCAAACATCAAATTACTAATTTGTTAGCTAATGGAATCTCAAGTTATTTAACGGCTTCAAACAAAGTGTAATTTTAGTCGCACAAAGTGTCAAACAGAAGTTTTGGGAGGTTCACAAAACAACCCTTTAAAACACCCTACCATAGTAAGAACACTTCAATTTTAAGAGTTTATAAACACTGCAAGTCAAGCATAGTAGAATTTTTCACTTTGAATGACGGGTTTCGAACTTTCGAGTCCGACCCTCGTGGTATTCTTGTAGGTTCTGTAAATCCAAAAAACGTTAAATAGGTAGAATCACAAACCAAAATATGATTCTACTTGCCACTTAGTATTCCTCTTCACTTGTAAGTAAGAGGTCTTATAATCGATTTTCGCCAAAGGCAATTTCGAGTTAAATTATTATGGCTAGCATTATGAAGTTTAGCCCACTCCCCCACTCCCCCACTCCTTAGTGTAAATAGTATCATATATATTAAACAAAATATGGTCCTACTTTCATTTAAACTAAGTGGTAATTAGTATTAATTTTCATTGTTTTACACTGGTTGCTATATCTGTGCAGATCTCACTATAAGGGCAAGAAAACCTTCAGAGTCTGATAAAGATGTGTTTCCTTTCCTCTCTCTTTTCCTAACCGCCGACTAAACTCCACTCCTTCCTCCTCCAATGCATCGTCGGATCCCTCTCCATCCCCATCCCGGCCTTCAGCGTTCTCCTTGATCTTTCACGGAGACCACTCCAACATATGGGGCAACACTAGCAGTTACTTGACTTCCAAAATTCATTGGGTTACCACTAGCAGCATTCTGTTTTGGACTCTGATGTTGCTGGAGAGAAGAGCTAGTGGATGACTTAGCTTCTGGAGGTGGAGTCTTTTACATCGTCAAAAATGATTTCACTTCAACCTCAGCCTGCTCACAGAGCTGCCTGGTCTGAATCAGGGCACTTGTCAGCTCTTCGATGCTTGCCCTGGCTTCATCGCGACTCTGAGTGAGCTTGGCAATGTCGGCCTTGGCTTCCTCAAGCTGCCTCAAGACCTCATCTAAATGTGTAGCCCTCTCCTGATTCAAGGCCTCCTGCTCCTTCCATGTCCTCTCGCACGCCTCAGTCTTCTGCCTCAGCTGATCAAGATTTTTTAATACGCCATTCATCTTCGACTCATATTCTTTGACCTGATGCCTCAGAATCTCATTTTCTGCCTCCTTGGCAGCGGTCTCCTCAAAGTTTCTAACTCTTTCCTCCAACTCTGCAATGTGTGCTCTGGCCTCGCGCTCCCTGCAGGGGGGCGTGGAAGAATCTCCATTTTCCCTTAACCACAAGGCAAAGTGGAGGCAGGCCTGAAATGATCAAGAAAAATTGCAGCATTATTCAAACCAATACAAAAAAGTAACAGCAATGAAATCTCGAGGACAATCACTTACAGCAAGGGCATGGTAGGCTAAATTCTGCCTCAGAACACCGTCATCATACGACTGCGTAATCCTAATATCATCAGGACCAAGTAGGCCTAGCAAAAATATCTCAGCAGCACCTGGCTCTCTCAACATAGCAATAATCTCAGGGGAAGCCCTGGTATCATCAGTCATATTCTGGAGATAGTACACTCTTTAACAGTTATTACTAAACCTTCAAAGAAAACAGTGGTCGAAAGAAGTAGAACTCAAACAGGCCATCTGAGGTATGTGAAATACTAATGTTTACACTCAAAATTGTCATGTTTATCCCTATTTTGGTCTAAAGACAGTTGAAGGTATGGAGTCCCTTTCACCCGGAGTTTCGTATGGAGTCACGTAGAAATTTGATATGTGATGCCGTTGTCAGAAACCTAGAAAAGAAGGAGTGGACAAAAGGAAAGTTCTAAAAACCTACAATTTCTTAGTCGCCAAAAGCTGAAGATTTTATCCTCTCAAAAGCACTTGCTTATTAGTTACTTTAAGCCAGCTGTCATTAAAAAATTATTCAGGTTAATTAGACAGTTATAAAATAAGAACAGGAAAATAAAACAGGAAAACCACCAAATAATAAAACATAGTCAGGAAGTACATTTCAGATTTTCCAGCTTCTGATTGGTGGCACAAGCTAGTCTAACGAAATATATGAGAACTACAGGTATCTTGATATGAATTGCAGTGGCAATGGCTGGATCCGAGAGTTGCGATAACATGGGCGTGGCGGCTAAGTCGAGAGAGAGGAAAGATTAAAGTTTTTATACCATAACTTCTGCAGATAGTTATAATTAAAACCCTTTTGGCACCTTTGATTAAATCGACTGAGAACAACGATTTGGTACTTGTACAGTGGAAGCAATTCACAGGGTAGTGCACGACAGCTCGACAAAAACGGAGATTTCAACCAATTAGAGAAGAAGAAACAGAATTATTAGGGAATACGAAATCAAGAAAGGCAAACAAAATTCATCATTACATGACCTCTGAATCTGACTATCTCCTCCTCCCACTTGGGTATTTTATTTTCTTCGAAATTCTTTGTAAATGGTTGCCTTTGCGACGACAGATTTTGGTGCTTGTATGGGTAGGAAGCTACTGCAGTAGACAAAGGGTCACTAGGCCTACAACTAAGCGCCGTGTGAATTTATTTGCGCGAACAACTAATATGGACTGATTTAAGTAATCCCTTCTTACCCCTTCTGGCTGATTGGACTGATTTGAAGACATGGAATGCACACTACCAGGTTTCGTATGGGTACGTAGAAGTTTGAGTAGCAGTGCCGTTGTCACGAAACCTAGGAAGTGGACAAGGAAGAGAAGTTCTCCCTGCAAAAACCTACAATTTCTTAGTCGCCAAAACTGAAAATTTTATCTCAAAGCACTGGCAGCTGGGAATTACACAGCTTAAACTGTCATTAAAAAACTATTCAGGTTCGTTAGAACAGTTTATAAACAAGAACAAGGAAATAAAAACAGAAAAACCACCAAGTAATGACATGATCTGGAAGTGCATTTCAGATTTTCAACTTCAATTAACACCAAAACTAATCTAACAAAAATATAAGAACTACCAAATGCCAATGGATACAATGTAGTTAAGTCAATCCGAAATTTCACGATAACACGAAGGCATTAGCTAAAATTAAGGGGAAAGATTAAAGTTTTTAACCATAACTTCTGCAGATAGTTACTCAAATTAAAACCCTTTTGTGCCTTTGATTAAATCGACTAGAGAACAATGATTTGATGCTTGTACAATTGGAAACGGTCCCGAGGGTAGTGCACATTGTGGCCTCATTAAAACGGAGATTTCAACCCGGTCGAAGGAAAACAGAATTATTAGAATACAAAGAAATCAAGAAAGGCAAACAAAATTCATCCATTACATGACATGAATCTGACTATCTCCTCCTCCCACTTGGGTATTTTATTTTCGTTCAGAATTGCTGTAAATGGTGCACTGCGACGACAATTTTGGTCGCCCATGTTGGAGAATAGGATTCCACGCCGGTGACAAAATATAATATACCTTATATAAAACCCAACACCTAACGGTAGATCATTAAGTTGGGATAATATCGGTAATATTGGTGATAGACCATGCTTGAGCCTATAATGTTTATCAACCATCATGTCAAGAAATTTAGAACTTTTTTATTTAATTTTTATTTTTAAGAAATTTAGAACTCAAATCATCCACAAGAAGAAGAAGAGGCATCTGAATAAATAATAAAATTTTAATGTATGAACTTGGAAAGTTAGGTCAAAATATACATTAAACATGGCAAACACACAGAAATCAAGAGAACGTCAGCAACTTTGAGCTCACAAACCCAGAAAATGTCCAGACTCAAAAACTCAGAAAACACGGTAAGAATTTGAGTGTAAGGGCACCGCCGTTCGTAAAGAAAAAGATGAGCAAAGACGAAAAAGGCCATTGGAAAGAGGAAAAGATTTGCTTTGTACCTGAGGAGGCGGAGGAGGTGGTGGTGGCCGGCTGTGGGAAGGCGGAGAGAGAGTCAGAGCGTCTGAGCGAGGGAGTTGGGTGAGCAGAGGAACTACATACCTCTTTTTTTAAGTTTTTACATTCCTACGTTCCTACATTCCGCAGACTAATTTTTGTTAATTTCTTATTTAATTCATTTAATCCGATAGTCTAAATTTGAAAAGTGTATGAAAAATAAATAGAATGTGTAAATATCACCAACCTTTGTTATATGTCTGTTTTAATAGGCGAATGAGTAGGTGCAGGTTCCTATTTGTGCACCATTGTTTTTACGGATGGCTTTTTCAGGCAATGCATCAGTATTTGAACGACTAGATTAAGATGTCAAAATCAAGAAAAGAACTTATATAGAACAAATTCATGATCACATGAGACATGACAATGCATTATTAGATTGAAAAGTCACGATGACGGTAAATTCATTCCATGTAAATTTCTTCACAGTTATATGATGTGTCACATACATTGATGAATTTTAGAATTTTTATTTTTGGAGATTGTTTTGTTGAAGATAATCTTGGTCAAGCAAAAGTGAGAAAAATAAAAATGTATTAGCCATTACGGTGGGGTTTAATTAAGTGGCTCTTAATTATTTCTCATTACACCCAAAATTATATACGAAAAATAATAAAGAAATAGATTATTTTGGAGGATAATTAGTAAACAAAAAATAGTATTATTATACTAGCATCATCAAATTTGACCAATAAATTATGTGTCGATACACATGTTGGTATATTGTTTTCACCTCCAGCACTCTTATTTTTTCTAGCGATTAGATTGAGTAATTCATAAGAGAATCAACCGACAAAACTAAAGAGGGGACTGCAAAAATTGTTCCCCATTTAAGTGATGAAATGCTACTACATCATTAAGATTAAACAAAACGAAGATATCCTTAGGTCCTCATTTGCACTTCCAATTTCACACTGAATTCTCTAGCAACCTTTCACATTAAAAAACACTTCAATTTGAAAACTTGATAAACCCTAGCATAGTACAAGTTTCAGTTTGAAATATCGTGGGTTTCAATTCGAGGCGACCCTCGTTGTATTCTTGTAGACCTAAACAGAATCACAAACCAAAATACGATCCTACTTTCATATAAACAAAGTGGTAATTAGTAATTAATTTTCATTGTTTATACTGTGGTTGTTTTATCTGTGCAGATATCACTATTAGGGCAAGAAAACCTTCTCAAAGTCTGCAAAGGATGTGTTTTCTTTCCTATATCTTTTGCTAGCTGACTAGTTAAACTCCATTTCTTCATCCTCCAATGCATCGTCGGAGCCCTCTCCTTCCATGTCTCGCTCTTCAGCTTCCTCCAGGGTCTTTCTCGGAGACTACTCCAACATATGGGGGATTACCGCTAGCAGTTACTTGACTTCCAAGATTCATTGAGTTACCAATAGCATCATTTTGTCTTGAACTCTGATGTTGCTGGAGAGAAGAGGTAGTGGATGACTTAGCTCCTGGAGGTGGAGCCGTTTCTAAAGCCCAAAAAGCCTCGCGACAAGTCCTGCATTGGACATAACGATTTATATAAACCCTGAGATACTCATACCCCGTTTTGCAGTGATTGCATTTTGTCCAGAAAGTCGAAGGAACAACATCTTCGGCCTCTTTCGCCTGCTTGTCAAAATCTATGTTCAGATCCGGCATTACCATGTTCATCCCATCTTCCTTTCTCAGCTTTTGCTTTTGGTTTCGGGAGTCCTCTTTCAGCTGGAGCTCACCAGAGGTTAGTGCATTTCTTTTTCTTGCGCTATCTTCCATCTTTGCTCCCCGAAGGACACCATCCATTTCGCGGTCCTGCTGAACCTGCTTCAATTGAGCCTCAGCCTGCTCGTAGTGCTGCCAGGTCCAAGTTTGGGCACTTGTCAGCTCTTCAACGCATGCCCTGGCTTCATTGCGACTCTGAGTGACCTTGGCAAGGTTGGCGTTGGCTTCCTCAAGCTGCCTCAGGACCTCATCTAAATGCGTAGCCTTATCCTGATGTAAGGTCTCCTTCTCCATCCACCTCCTCTCCCGTGCCTCTGCCTTCTGCCTCTGCTGATCAAGATCTTTCAACATGTCATTCATCTTCGACTCATATTCTTTGACCCGAAGCTTCAGAATCTCATTTTCTGCCTCCTGCTTGGCAGCACTCTCCCCAAAGTTTTTAACTCTTTCCTCCAGCTCTGCAACGCGTGCTCTGGCTTCATCGCGCTCCCTGCATACCTGAAATGATCAGAAACATTGCAGCATTATTCGAACCAAAATAAATAGTAATTAAAAGCAATGAAAGTTCGAGGACAATCGCTTACAGCAAGAGCATAGTAGGCTAAATTCTGCTTCAGAACACCATCATCATATGGCTGTGTAATCGTTGTATCGGCAGGGCCAAGTAGGCCTAGAAACAATCTCTCTCCAACACCGGGCTCTCTCAACATAGCGATAATCTCAGGGGAAGCCTTTGTATCATCAGTCATATTCTGAAGACAGTACAAACTTTAATAGGTATTTTACACATTGACAAACCTTCAAAGAAAATAGCGGTCCAAAGAACTAGAACTCAAACAGGCCATCTGATGCATGTGGTATTCTAATACGTGCTGATTTCAGTAATCCATTCCTTACCCCCTCTGGCAGTTTTGAATGATTTGAAGACATGGGAAACACACTATCGGATTTTGTATGGGTAGATTCTCGAGGAACAATTTCGTCGTCACAAAAACTCGAAACTAAAGCTAAAACATAACTTCTTTCTGCAAAAACCAACACTTTGGTCAACAATGTATCACTTAAGAATAAGCAAAAACATATTGGATCAAAGTGATAATTTATCTTGTGAAGCACATTTGACTAAATTTCTGCAGATAGATACTCAAATTAAAACCCTTTTGTGCCTTTCGATTAAATCGACTAGAGAAACAATGGTTTGATTCTTGTACAGTCTAAAACGGACCCGAGGGTAGTGCACATTGTGGCCTCATTAAAACGGAGATTTCAACCCGGTCGAAGGGAAACGGAATTAGAATACAAAGAAAACAAGAGAGGCAACACAGAATTCATCCATTACAACGAAATCAAGAACTGCTGTAAATGGTGCAGTGCGGCAACAATTATGGTAATCTTGAAGTTGCATTACAACTCAACTCAAATAATACAAAAGAAAAAGAAGAAGAAGAAGAATCAAGAAACATCGTCTGAATAATCAATAAATAAATTTTTAATGGAAAGTTATGTAAAAAAATATAGTATTAAACATGGAATCATATAGAAATCAAGAGGAAAATCAGCAACTTTGAGCTCATAAACCCAAAAATGAAAGACCCAGAACTCAGAAAACCAGTTAAGACTAAGAGTAAGAGCAGACCCATTCTCGTAAAGCAAAAGATAAACATAAAGAAAAAGAACCCATTAGAAAGAGAAACTGTACCTGGCGAGGCGGAGAACGTGGTGGTGGACGGCTGTGGGAAGGCGGAGAGAAGGCGGAGAGAGTCAGAGCTAGTGAGCTTGGGGTTTAAGGAAGCGTAATGTGGGTGAGCAGAGGAAATAGAAATAGAGTATTTCTTTTTATGTCTCTGCCTCCTTTTTCATTTCATTTTTCTTCTTATTTTCCAATTTGTGCGTCATTGTTTTGCCGATGGTTTTTTTGTGTAAGCCAATATTTTTTTAACGGTTAGATTGAGATGTCAAAAGCAGTTATGTAAATTCAACCGTCCAATGTACCGGTGCATCTCAAACATTGGTGCATAGTAGAATTTTTGGTTTGGAGATTGTCTTGCCAAAGATGATCGAGGTCAGGTAAAAGCGAGTAAACTAAAATCAAATTGGACATCATTTAGTCATTCATGTGTCAAACAAATAGATGGTGTCGGTATCAAATAACATATTAATTATCAACATCCATTCATTTGATAAAAATAGATGATTAAAAGATTTCTGATTTGATTTATTTATTTTGTAGAGGTAATTTTGAAATGATAAATAACAAAAATGAACGGTTTCAATTATAATTTATGCAGGAAAAATACGTTAATCACAATAAATAGACGAGATGATAGACCTTAAGAGGCTCTCGAAAAATTTTCAATACACCAAACTTTTTATATGAAAATTTACTATTTTCTGGACCTAGCCAAATAGATTATTTTGGGAGGATAATTATTCAATACACATGTTAGTACATTATTCACGAAAAACATAGTGGAAGCAAAGCATGATGTGATTTATGCACTCTCCTTTTTATCAGTACTCTTTTTTTTTTTCTAGCAATTAGAATGAATAATTAAGAGGAGAATCAACATATAAAATTTAAGAGAAGAGTGCAGAAATCATTCCACCATTTAAGTAATGAAATGCTTACTACACCGTTAAGAATAAATAGAGATATTTTTTAGGTCCTCATGTGCACTTCCAATTTCACACTTTTCTTTCCTCTTCTTGGACCCCAAGCAACAACATCAAATATTGAAAATGTCTGACTATTTTTTCTCTCTCACCAAACACATCTAAAAAAACCAAGTTCTCTAGTTTTCTGGTTAATCTCTTCAATGTTTGTTTCATCATTCTTTTTCTTCCAGATCCTCACTGTCTCTCCCACCCTTGTCCACGAAGAGTCGAAGACGATGCTGCTGATCCCGAATTGTCCGAAATCAAGACGGAATTTCTTGTCGCCACATATCAAACTACTAATTCTACTTGTACAATGGATTCAATTGCTAGAATAATTCGATCGACTTCATAATACAACTCGTAATTGATCTTATTCTTTGATAATATATACTTAATTAGTTGTATATCAGTGCTGATCCCACTAATTTTTAATCACAAAAAGGGATTTCAATGAGAGGCCAACAACAAAATACATCTCGCTTTGGACTTGTCTAAAGGGCAGAGTCCCCTCGAACCTCCGCTGGTGCGTGTTCGGGCAGTAGCTCCTCATGATCAGCTACTAGTCCAACACTCTCGCCAGTGCCAGAATCTGTTCCACAAGCCCGTACACTTTCTTCTCCAAGAATGCAACCTTGTCCTTCTCCGCTTTGAGAGCATTGGCCATATCCTCAGATTCCGCTTTGGCAGCATCACGTTCAGCATTTAGCTCCTTGTTATCCTCCTTTAGCTTATTCACCTGGGCGTGCAAGCTGTAGTACTCCAGAATGTGTGGGAGAGAAGAAGGCGGCGGGGTTTGAGCAGTGGAATGATGAGCTGGTGAGGGGCATGTAGAGGGGGAATAAGGGAGAGAAGTAAGGGGTGAGGTTTGGGTTGTGGAACGAGCTGGTGAGTGGCATGTAAAGAGCGGAGGGAGAGAAGTCAGGGGTAAGGTTTGGGGTGTGGAACGAGCTGGTGGGTGGCACGAAGAGGGCGAAGGGAGCGAAGGGAGCGAAGTAAGGGTTAAGGATTGGGTGGTGGAACAGGCTGGTGAGGGGCACGTAGAGTGTGGAGGGAGAGAAGTCGGGGGTAAGAGTAGGGCTGTGAAACAAGCTGGTGACGACTGGCGTCTTTTTCCCAGCTTGATCGTCCTGCTGTCCCAAAATTTCTTGACTTGGTAGGCGTTTCTACCTGGTAACTGAACACACAAAACCAAACATCAACGAGTAGACTTATAATTCTTTTAATCATCCATCCCTCGAGACATAACTTGTTTGTGTCCTATGATTTCATCTCTCTCCTACAATTTCATTTCACTTAAGATGATACGAACTGATCTCCATCTCACTTAAGATGATACTAATATCAATTGATATGCAGCTAAGATGATACGGAAATTGTGCGAATGGTATGAAAATCATTCTCATGTAAGAATGACATTCTAACTTAAGATTCTCTACTACAATTTCATGGACAAAAATGCAAATCTAAAATAAAAGTTGTGACCTAATCCACAATGTTTTTACCAAAACTAAAATGTTTGTTACCTCAATTTAAGTAGTGGATTGAACTCAATTGGCTCAATTGAAAAGCAAAACTCAACTACTCTATTTTCAACAAAACAATAACCATAATGTGTCAAAAAAAAAAAAAATCACAGACTTACAAGGAAATGATAAATTAGAGAAAAATGGGGCATGGTCTCTGAACTAAAAATTCATGAACAATATGTCACAATATGGAGTAATCGTGTTAGAACTTTCGTCCTCACTTTCCCATAACATCCTTTATTTTGAACCGAAGCTCTAACGGTGTTATCCAAAAAAAGCATTGCTCTGTAGTGTGACGAGTTAGGAGTTAGGACCAATACTATGAATTTTTAATTCAGAGGCCAAACCTCCAACTGGGCTAAAGTACAGGTATCAAGACCCCAATTTTTTCCAAAAATTAATCAAACAAAACATTAATTAATTAATTGTAAGAACATTATATACCTTGGAGGCAATGAATGCCCACTTGTTATGGTGGATGCTGTGGAGCTGAACCACAAGAGCTTCCTCCTCTGCAGAGAAGGGCACTCCCTCCATCTTCTTGGCGCTTGGGTCCAGGTTGTTCTTCCACCGATGCCTACAGCTGATTATGTCGCGGTCGAACCCCTCCGCCCTCATCCTTGTCGCGTGCGACTTCCAATCTGAGGGGCCGTGTTCAGTGACGTGGCACTTGAGAGCCTCGTCCTCACGCCGTGTTCAGGGAAGTATTTCTGCAACTAAACAAGTTTTTGGGCTCATTTTGTTGGGACTGGCTACAGTGCTCGCAAGCATTGAATGCTCACACCGATCTCACCCTCCTTTCCCCCCTCTCTCCTCTCTCCTCCCTCATTTTAATGGTGAGATCGGTGTAAGCATTCAATGCTTGCGGGCATTGTAGCCTACTCCCATTTTGTTTTAGGAACTCGGGCCGTTTTGTTCTTGTAGGCCTTTCGGCCTTTTTTATAGGAAGTGAATCCATGACCCAAATAAACATTTAACAGTTGAAAATTTCTGTTTACGCCCAACATTTATCTCTAAACACCCATGATCAGTCGATATTATATTTTATGATATTTCAAGTTAGCTTTTATGTTTGTTTTTTAGAGAATTTTGATACTTCTTTGTATGTTTTTATCATAAGATGGATTGAATCGGCTTTGCGCATTAAATGGACTAATTGTGGAGTTTTGGAGCTAAGAGGATTATGTCAAAGTTTCAAGTCTTAATTCTATGTCGTTTGATCGTGAAGAATAATTGAAGATGGATTGTGTAATTTCGGACAGATTCACGTTTTTGACTTATTTGGCATATAAGTGATCCAAGATGACGTTTTTGGGCTGAGGTTTCTTCTACAAAGTTGTAGAGGACGTTTTTAGCTTTCCAACGACATATTATGGGCCTAATTTGGAGCTGATTTGGTCAATCAAAAAGAAGATTTTCTGCAGCAGTCCAAGTCCTTGTTAGAAAAGGATTATGTAATTTAATTTATTTTTATTTTTGTTTCCTGATTCTTTGGGAAGCCTATTTTTAGTAGGATTTGGTTTTTCTAGTAGCATATATAGCCGAGTCTCTAGGGTTTAGAAGGGAGAACGAATTTGGAGATTAAATTGTGGAGAACTCGGCTCAACTTTTCTACAATGGTGCTTTCTAACTTTTTATTGATTTATTTTATGATTTCAATTATGATTATGTGTAACTAATTCTTTTTCTAGGGTGAGGCCTTGAGCCTTTAACATGAATATGTAGTTTCTTTTCAATTGCTTATGATATTATGCATATTACTTTGAATTGTCAATCACCGGTTTAAACTATCTATTTATCTTAATGCTTGATCACCATTAGGATGTGTAGACAAGTAATGGGATGCAATTTATGACACACCCCACCCTCGATACCCACGTGGATACCAAGTTCGGGCGTGCTGGCCGACACTCGTAAGTGACGAAGCCATTGTATGCATGATAACACTTAGTTTAAGCAATTTAAAATGTCAAAAATTTGAGGAATTTAATTCAAATATGCACAAGGTTCAAAGCGTACTAAACTGAAACAACGGAAACAGAATAATAAGTCAAGTTCCTAGAATTTCTATCCATAACAGGGATGGATATTATTAAAGAAACTGAAATAAAAACAAATCCCTACATGGTTGGGAAGAGAATCAAAGCTGCCACTCGTATGCCTCGACTTCACCGTATGCCTCGACTTCACCAGATGCTCTATCACTATGTCCTGAAGGGGGCGCAAAAACAAAAGGTGTGAGTGGACGAAAAATAAAAGTTTTCTAACACCTTTTCTCTTTTCAACGTAGTAACCCCCTGTTTGGAAATCAGTATACTTGAAAAATTATACTACCGTAGTATAAGTCAAAACATAATTTATAAGTATAACTGGAAACATATTTCAACATAAAATCTGTCAATAACTGTTCATATTTCCATAAATCATTTCGCCGTATATATCAATAATATAATAAAGAAAACCAACACAGGGTATATGTGCAATCACCCATGTATGTGTTGAGGAACATCATCTCAATCCCCGTACAAGCACTTTACGTTATCAATCAATTTGTACTCCTAGTACCACACACATGTAAGCACTTGCGCAATAGCGCGTCACACCCAAGTCCTTACGTCGTGGGGCCTTTTCCCCAAAAATAAACATAAACGTAAGACAAGCTTGCACTAAGGTATTTACCGGACAATACCCCTGGAGTACAGTGCGTGTGACCCAAACATGTGAAACTTGTCCTACGGCCGTGAGACGGTACTACAACGTAGTAAAAGCATACCAAGTGTGTTTGAAAACATGCATATATAACCATGTGTTTAGATATAAAGAACAACATCCATTTCATAATTTCCCAAATATTTAATATCGCATAAATAAATATTCTCATCGGAATCATATATCAAATACCAATATATATTTATGCATACCCGAAATCATAGTCTAAAACCATTTAATAATATAAACCATAAATATTCAAACCTTGTGTAATTGAATATATTTATGCATAGAAGTTATATATTAAATACCATCAAACTTATGCATAAACGAACATAATCGAAAATCATTTCACAATATATATATATATATATATATATATATATATATTCATGCCTTGAAATCACTTAAAACCATAACTATATCAAGCCATAATTATTTCAAAACATAGAAAATCATTTAATAAAACAAAAGTCCACTCACTGGTGCTCGGGAGTGTAATCTCCCTCGGTGTTGCCCTCCTCAAAGCGTGGAGTCGAAAAATTACCTATTTAATATTAGGGAAAAATGTTAAAACCTCCCTAATATAAATTATTTTAACCCTTATATAAAAAGAACCCAAAAATAATACTATTTTAGCAAAAACGGACTCGAAAAACGATTTCCGGGGCCCGAAAACCTTGCCACTGCACGCGCCACCACTTGCCGAGAAACGGCCGGACGCGTCGCCACGCGCCTGGAGGAGCCGCCACGCACTGTCACGTGTCGCCACGCGCTGGCACGCGCCTGCACGCACTCTGCTGACGTCATCCCACGCACAACTGACGTCAATCACGCGCCTACTAACGTCAGCACCGTTAAAGTTAACGGAATATACCTTTCTGAAGGAATATGCTGACGCCGTCAAGAATATTCCGTCACCTTCAACCTTTTTCCTGTCGCCAGAGCCGCCGCCGCGCGTATTTCTGAAAAAATTCACCGATTTATTCCAAAACTTTAAAAATTCATAACTCCTTCATTCCTTGGCCAAATTTAACGTGCCATATATCAAAATGAAGGTATTGATGAGTAGAATATTTTCATACCAAATTGGGGCTGGAAAAATGGCCGGAGATGGCCTGAAATTGGCTGGAAAGCCTCAGAAAATGCTAATTCCGTTCTCCTTCAAAACTGCACCAAACTCCACGTTCTTTATGTCGATCTGAACCTACTCAATGTAATAAAACCAATGGAAATGGTTTTGAGGCTTTCCTAAGTCGAGATTGTACAGAAACTTGAATGGCAGTTTGCCGTTTTCGTTCTGACGTCTGTTTGGCCGATTGGGCTCGAGTTTTGGGATTTTGAAATCACAGTCTCGTTCAGAATGACGAGACGATCGTAATGGTAATGGTTTTGTGCGGCGGTTCGATGGTTTTATGATTCGTCCAAAACCTAGGGTTTCGGTTTGTAGTTTTTGTGATGTTGGCCAAGAAGGGAAGAGAGAGAGAGAGAGAGAGATAGGTCGAGGTGGGAGAGAGAATGAGGGAATTAGCTGCACAGCAGCCAATCCCTAAACCCAAAACCCTAATTAACAAACGGGTGTGAAAATTACTAAAATGTCCCTACACTTTAAAGTTTCGTAAAGCGTTCATTTTAACTCCAAATTGAGTTCCGCTTGCGTCCACGTGTTCGTATCGATGAGTACTACTTAAATATGTACAGAAAATAATTTTCACAAGTTGTCTCGAAAAAGTCAACGAAAGTCAACATTTTACCACTAGGGGTATTTTGGTAATTTCAGATAAAATTTTGGGACGGGTTGTAACAATTTATGTTGGAATATCACCCTTAAATTGGCTAGCGCTTCTTGTGATAATTGTAAGTTCACTTAAGGCGAATATCACGCTCTTAAGGGTTGCATGGTTTTTCAAAAGGTTTTCACAAAACTTAACGAGTCTTGCATGTTCATATTTGATCTGAATATCACAGACGGGTTGCATGTTAGATATATATTCTAGCTAGAATATCACTAGTAGAATATGCAATAGGAAAACCTAACCTTCAAAGTCCATGTGTAATTCATAAGTAATTGGTAGAACTATATAGGATTGTTATTGGTGATGGCTGAGCTCTAGAGTTTCTTATTTTTGTTTTCTGATAATTCTTGACGAACTTTATTTTTAATTATTTAAATTCCTGGCAATTTTTATTTATTGTTATTTATTTTGTTATTTTAAATTCATGATCACAAATCTCTACTTTTTGTATTAAATAATTAATTAAGAATTGGTTCTAATTACAAGTTATTTACATCAATCCATGTGGAAACGACCTTGCTTAAGTTGCTATACTAGAACAACCTTGTACTCTTGCAAGTATTTTTTTGTAATTTTTGCCTAAAATTTGAGTGTGGTAAGATTGCTATCAAGAAATTGGCGCCGCTGCCGGGGATTGATATAATAATATGTATTTATCGTATTCTTGGTTAATTATTTTGTATATAGTTTTTATTTAATTTTCGTTTTTTATTTTGTTCTTGCAAGTTTATGGTAAAACTCGATCGCAAACTACACATCTTGTACAATTTGATCCATAACTTGAGCGCACATTCAGACAAAGGCTACGGGAAAGGAATTTGCAGTGGGAACCCTCATTACAAGGAACTTTTCTGCAGATTTTGTTTGGAAAGGAAGAAGACAACACTAAACCAATGGCTTTAGAAAGACCAGCAGTTGGGCGTCCACTTCGAGAATCATTGGCGGCCAAAGCCAATGCATTACTGTGCTGTATTGTGTATCCAACAATGGAAGATGGCGAAGCTTTTGAAATTTGACACCATATGCTTGAAATTTTGCCTTCTTTCCATGGTTTGCCTAATAGTGATCCTAATATGCACATTACATAATTTTTGGTTGGTTGCAAGAATATTTTGATCAAGGGTTTTTTAGAAGAATCAATTAGGTTGCGCTTGTTTCCTTTCTCTCTAAAGGATAAGGCGAAGACTTGGTTATTTTCACTCCCAGCAAATAGCATTACTACATGGGAGGAGTTGCAAACAAAGTTTCTCAATAAGTTTTATCCGGCATCTAAGACTCTTGCTTCAAAGAAAGAAATTTTAGCTTCTGCTCAAAGACCAAATGAAGCTTTTCATGAAGCTTGGGAACGTTACAATGAGTTATACATGAGATGTCCTCATGCAGAGTTTGATGCAGATTTGCAGTTGAATATTTTCTTTGATGGGCTTAATGCTACAACCAAGAGTCATGTGAATGCGTCAACAGGAGGAGCTTTGATGGAAAAATCAGCCAGGGAAGCCTTTGAATTGTTTGACATAATGGCTTCAGAATCTCAACAATGGGCTGAGGAACAAACGCAGAAAAGATGGATTTTTGAGATGTCTTTGGGTACACCTAATGTTTCAGCCCAAATGGCACAGTTGGAGAAGAAGTTTGATGCTAAATTTGATGTTTTAATGTAAACAATTTCAGCAAATAGTTCGGCAACACCTACGCATCCCCAAATTGGCTGCATTATTTGTAGTGTTTTTACACATGATATTTGTACTTGTCCCCACAAGGATGGATATCCTGAGCTTGTGCAAGAACATGTTAACATGATGAATAATTTTCAACGGCCTAGGAATGATCTGTATTCTAACTTCTATAACCCGGGCTGGAGAGATCATCCTAATTTCAAGTGGGGTGGAAATCAACAACATATGCCGTATCTCCAGCAGCCCACTCAACAAGGTAATGTATCGCCTAAGTCCTCTATTGAAGATCAGCTTTCCAAATTCATGGAAGCAACAAAATCGTTTGTTGATAAAAACACTCAGGAATTTCAAAATATCAAAGCCTCAATTAAGAATTTGGAGCAGCAAGTTGGGCAAATTGCACAACAGCAAGCTGAAAGACAAAAGGGGAAGATTTCCTAGCCAAACAGTAACCAACCCAAGAGGTTTAGAGGAGTGCAACGCAGTTAGGACTTTACGTTGTGGCAAAAGCTATGATAACAGGAAGAATGACAAAATTGAAGAAAGTCCTAAGGAAGATTCACAACCAACAAAGACTGTAGAAAAATAGCCAAAGGCCGAACCTGAAGCAGTCCCAGAACCTGTTCCTATGCGAGTTTATGTGCCAGCACTGCCTTATCCACAAAGGCAGTAGCAAAAATCTAAGGATCAACAATTAAAGGATTTTATGCAGACACTTGCTAAGGTTCAGATTAGTTTGCCATTGTTGGATGCAATCAAGAATATCTCATCTTATGCCAAATCACTTTCTTTAGACACCTATTTTAAATTTTCAACTTTTTCTGCACACCCAAACTTAATTAATAATATACTAAAAATGCCCCCACAAAATTATATGTTTTCATCTTAAACCAAAAACACAACCAAATTTCTCAAGAAAACAAAAGGTTGAAAATGTGGCGGCACAACCACCACTAGTCGCAGGCGAGCTCGTGGGCATCGAAATACATTTTTCATAGCTATTATCTCTTCTATGTTTCTTTCTCCCGAAACATCATGGGTGGGCTATGAACACACCATCCACCAAAACAAAGATCATTAACAGGTGGGGTGATCGATGTCAGTGGCGGATCCAAGAATTTTACTCTGGGTGGGCGATAAGCAAAGTTTAAAATAAAAAAATGAATAAAAAATACCTTTAAGTTTTAAACCATATTGTTATGACTCATAATTCATGGAAAAAAATTAACAGTACAAGCTCTACATGTTTATAATAAATTTTTATATTCGGAAATGTCGCATCCTAGATTCGTTAATAGTAGTAATTAGAATCCTCTACATTTTTTTCATATTGTTTAGACTAAACTTCTTTGCCTTTTTAAGATATTAAGGAGTTTTGACCAATTGCTACCTCAATATTTTACTATTTAGTTTAGATAAAATTACATGTCATTCGTTTAAATGCCTACAATCTAGCAACTAGCAGCCTACAATTTCAGAAATTTAATCGCTTTCTACTCAATTTAATAACTTTCTATTAAAAAAAAGATAATTTAACTAAAAAGGCAATTGAAGACGTTTTTTTTGTATCATTAAAATTTGTCCCTTCCTATATTAAAAAGGTCATTAATACTTTCCTAAGAAAACTTCATTAATTGATCAAAATTTTCGTATAAATATAAAAAAAAAAATGTATGGTACATTTGAAAACAAAAGTACAATTTTTGGTACGTTTAGATTCCAAATACACCTAGAAGCCAAATGTACCAAAAATTCAAATGTATCATAAAATTAAATGTACCAAGCTATTGGTACGTATCTAAACAAAAATTACATAACATATCAAAATACTAATTTGTACACAAATTTGAATTACATAACCGTTATTTTTTAATACACATGTGCATGCATATATATGTGTCTATATATATATATATATATCATGTATGTAATATCATTTGGAGTACATTGGTACGTTTGAAATATCACTGTTTATTTTTTTGTGGTTAAAAACTACCATCATTTTTTTGCACCAACAATTCAACGTTTTTTTGTTTTTTGTTTTTATATAAATTATATTGGTTTTTTTCTTTTGAAATATATTGAACAATATCTTTTTTTTCAAGATTTTAGAAGTCTTTTATTTTTTGGATTATTAGTAAATTAATTAAAATTGTAGAAAAGATAGAAGAAAAAAAGGCCGAAACGGAGAAAAGATAGAAGAAAAAAGGCCGAAACGCACCGTTTCATTTAAAATGCATAAACCAAAACGAGGTCGTTTTGGCTTCATACTTTTTTTTTTCCTTTGTATTTTATATCTTTTATTATATTTGTTTTAAAATGTTTTATAAATCCAATATTTTATTAACTTAAATGTTATGTGTATTTAAGGGCATTTCAAACAAGGACATAATGGGTATTAAAAATAGAAAAATATTGAGTGTGCATAGATAAGTTTTGGGTGTAAACAAAATCTCTCTCGACAGTTATTTCTTTTTCTTTCTTTTATTGAAGATTTAACTTTTTGGATGGCGTATGTTTATTTACTTGAAATAAGAGAAGTCGTCATTCGGGAAAGAAATTCAACCAAAAAGAAAAAAAATTGAAAAGAAAAAGAAGAATTTGAGTTTTAGCATTGGAGATGGCTTCTCTCTCTTTTTGGGCACGTTTGATCATAGTTCAATATACATACACATGGGCCATGAAGGAAAATTTTATAATGCACTGTGTATGTGGTACATTGGACATGTCATGGTTGGATTTGGGTGGCTGGATTTTGATATCTCAATCCTACTATTTAAATACAAATGCATCTATATACGCATACATTGAACGACTGTATTTGTATGACTGAATTTTAGTAATTAAGATTAAACAAAACGAAGATATCTTTAGGTCCTCACGTGCACTTCCAATTTCACACTTTTCTTTCCTCTCCTTGGACCCCAAGCAACATCGTCAAAGATTCAAATTCTCTGAATGTATTCTTTTGGCTAATTTCTAGTCTTCTTCCGGCTAATCTCTTCAATGTTGGTTTCTTCATTCTTTTTCCAGATCCTCACTGTCTCTCCCACCCTTGTCCAAGAGTCGAAGACAATGCTGCCGATCCCGAATTGTCCAAAATCAAGGCGGGTTTTCTTGTCACCGCTAATGGATTTAATTGCTCAACTCATTTGATCGGCTTCATAATATACCTGGTAATTGATCTTTTCATTGATATAATATATACTGAACTAGTTGTGTATCAGTGCTGATCCGGATCCCCACTACAAAAAGGGTTTCCAAGGAGAGGCCAACAAAAGAAAGTTTCAAATTACATCTCTCTTTTGGGACTGGCTACAGTGCTCGCAAGCATTGAATGCTCACACCGATCTCACCATTAAAAGGAGGGAGGAGAGAGGAGAGAGGAGGAAAGGAGGGTGAGATCGGTGTGAGCATTCAATGCTTGCGAGCACTGTAGCCGGTCCCCTCTCTTTTGGACTAATCTAAAGGGCAGAGTCCCCTCGAACCTCCGCCGGTGCGTGCTCAGGCAAAAGCTCCTCATGATCAGCTACTTGTCCAACACTTTCGTCAGTGCCAGAAGCTCGTACACTTTCTTCTCCAAGAAAGCAACCCTGTCCTTCTCAGCTTTGAGCACATTGGCCATATCCTCAGATTCCGCCTTGGCAGCATCACGTTCAGCATTTAGCAGCTTGGTATCCTCCTTTAGCTTTTTTACCGGGGCGTGCAAGCTGTCGTACTCCAGAGTGTGAGGGAGAGAAGATGGCGGTGGGTGGCACGTAGAGGGCGAAGGGAGAGAAGTCGGGGGTAAGAGTTTGGCTGTGGAACAAGCTGGTGACGACTGGCGTCCTTTTTCCAACTTGACTGTCCTGCTGTCCCAAAATGTCTTGACTTGGTGGGCACTTCTACCTGGTAACTGAACAGAAAAGCAAACATCCATGAGTAGACTGTGCTTTTTGGCCTTCGGAACCGAGATTCAAATTACAACCACACCAGAATACAAACCACAGTTGAGCAAAATAAAATAAACAAGAAATAAAGACACCGAGAATTTATGAGGTTCAGCAAAATCCGGCCTACGTCCCCGGAGAGATATTGCTCTTCACAATGAGAATAACAAGTACAAGATACAGTTGAGTTAAATCAACACAACCCGAAACCCGAAACCCTTGTACACCCTCTCACAATATTTCCCAAGAACTCACTCTTCCCCAAGAGATCTTTCACTCTTGCTCTCTGATTTTCTCTCAACCCGCGTTCAACTCTGAATGCTTACCAAATGCACAAATATTGCATCTAGCTATAGGCATACACAAGAAACCCATTAAATAGACGCCAACAACTAAGACCAAATTGGCCTTTAATCATCCATCCCTCGAGACATAACTTGTTTTTCTCGTACGATTTCATTCCACTTAAGATGATACGAATGATCTCCCTCTCACTTAAGATGATATTAAAATCAATTGAGATGCAGCTAAGATGATACGAAAATCATTCTCATGAAATAACGACATTCTAACTTAAGATTCTCTACTACGATTTCATGTCACTTAAGATTCTCTCTAACAAACGCCACCTAGAATGCTACACATTTTTCGTTTTAAATACTATACATTTTTTACAGTTAGGTTTTCATATTACTTGAGATATCACAAACATGCTTTTGGGAAATCGGGAACAAAAACATGAAAAAAAAATGAAAATCTAAAATTAAACTTGTGATCTAATCCACAATGTTCTTACCTAAACTAAAATGTTTGTTACCTCAATTTAAGTAGTGGATTGAACTCAATTAGCTCAGTTGAAAAGCAAAACTCAACTACTCTATTTTCAACAAAACAATAACCATAATGTGTCAAAAAAAAAGAAAAAGAAAATCACAAACTTACAAGGAAATGATAAATTAGAGAAAGATGGAGCATGGTCCTTAAATTAAAATTTTATTTTTATTGTTATACAAGTGATATAAAGGGCAGAAATCAAACTCGAGACTTCGGGTATAGAAATGCTGGTAGTACCCGAGGAGGCAGAGGGGGTGTGGAAGTGGAGAGTGAAGTTTGGAAAAACCCTGGAAACAGCAAAAGGGTTTTTTGGGATTTAAAGAAAGGGAAAGTATTTCTGCAACCAAAAGGTTTTGGGCTAATTTCGTTTTTGGAAACGGTAGCCCTTTTGTTCGTATATTAGGCTCTTGCCCCTCTTCTGTTACTCGCTTGTAGGCCTTCCGGGCTTTTCCTATGAAGTGAACCTATGACCCAAATAAAGATTCAACAGTTTTTTTCTTCTTTCATTTGTTGAAGTTTTCACTTTCTTTACTTACTG
>JAEHOF010000129.1:4869-46839 GCA_018257905.1 Gillenia trifoliata | reverse complement strand
TTTTTTTTTCGCTTTTCTGCAAAAAACATCAAATTTCGTTTTTCTGAAAAAAACTGGACATTCTTTACCGAAAAAAAATTTTCGTTTTTTTGAAAAATAAAGAAAAAAAAAAAAAAACCCTAATCGGAGCCGAGCCGAGCCGTCGGCCAGAAGCCGAGCCCTCACCCCCGAGCCGAGCCGCTGACTCAAGCCGAGCCAAGCCGCTCCAGCCGAGCCGGCCTCCCCAGCTGAGCCAGCAGCCCAGCGGGCCTTTCGCCTGGCCCATCCCACCTCGGCCCGCGCCCAGTTGGCGCCCAGCTGGCCCTGAAGCCCAGCGCACCCCTCTGTCTTCTAAGGCCTACAGCCCATGACAGCAAGCAGCCATGCTGCCCTTTTTCCTTCACACAGCCCGTGTGGGCTTTGGACCTATGCCCATGTTGGGCTCACTTTTGTCCAAATTTTTTATTTTCTTGCTGCCAGCAGCCCAAGAAAATAAAAGTTGGGCATGCAGCTCCAACCACGACCCACCAAAAATTATTTGGGTCATATTTGCAAACCCCGAAGGTCCCGTAGACCTATATTTAATTACCCATTCACAATATATGTTAAAAATTTATTATTTGTATTATTTTTGTTCTATATATATTGCGTTTGATTGCATGTATATATGAACTTGAAGTTCATAAATTCGAACCTGAAGCTTCGAATAAGTGCCATGAAACCTGAAGTTTCCTTAAAAATTAAATACCCATGAAACCCGTAGTTTTCATGAAAATTTAAACCAAACCATGTCTTAGAACCCGAATGTTCTAACTTTTATGATTATGGAGAATTTATTTCCCATAACCATAAGCACTAACCACAATTTTTGTTCCCTCCATCTAGTGGACTTTCGAACAGTAACAAATTCGACTTCACTAACATGGAAGTTTCTAGCAGAAACTACTTTATGTGGGCACAAGTTGTGAAGCTCCACTTGACTACTGAGAAGTTGAGAAACATTGAAGCCAACAATGACGTGGATAGAGCTAAATAAGCCTCCGTCATGATCTTCATCTGAAGACTTATGCCTGAAGCATTATAAATGGAAGTACCTCAATGACGAGGATTCCATGGCTCTTTGACTCACTCTACGGATCGTTCTAATCATGCAAAGATGATCTTGCCCGAAGCAAGACACACCTTGCCCGAAGCAAGACACACTTTGTCAAAAGCAAGACACACCTTGCCCGAAGCAAGACATATCTTGCCCTGACACAAGGCATGATTGAACCCCATCCGTGAATAAGTACAAATTCTGAAGTTTATAGAATCCGATTGAATTTTGACTGGAGAAGATTTTCTCGTCCTTCCATACCTCTAAAATGCTCCTGAAGAAGCATCCTAGAGAGTGGAGGTTCACTAAATTCTCGGATCTGATACTACCACTTTGCTCACTGAAAAGCACAACAGTGAAAGCGGCACCCCAGTGATTCGGCTGGGATGTACCGAAGGTCTTGCTCTGTTTCGGCAGAGGTGTACCGAACTTAAGGCTCTGCTTCAACAGAGGCCTACCGAATCTACTCTTCCTTCTTCGGCTGGAGAGTACTGAATAGTGGTAGAATTAGGGTCAACCAAGGGGGTGGCATCACGACCAAACACGTGATCCTTTGGCAACTAAGACCCAAAACTTCAAGAATAAGGGGCCGTATTCCCAAACCTCAACTGTGCAATATCTACTTCCATTTTGATGGAAGAGATCATTGGCTATGCACTTATTTGTGCCCCTACCAATGTTGTTGAGGAGTACCATTCCTGTAATCAATTTGTGAGACTAATTTTGCTTCACCTAACACATATGGAAAAGCAAAATTTTGACATGGAAGGCCCTGTTGGCCGAAACCCCCTATCTTTTGGTTTAAGTTTTGAACAATTTTTCCTTTTTGTTTGGATGATTGTTTTGGTATTTGCTTTAAATTTTTTGGATATTATTATGGATATTGTCCTCGAATATGAGTTAATTGAATCATGTTTCTTATACATGTGACCGAATTCAATTAACATGTGATAAGGTATAAATGTGGGGAAGTTAGCTGTCTGGATGAACGTGCGACTATGCACACTAACTTCATACCTAAATCACCCCTCTAGCAACGAATTCAGGTCTACCTAACCTGATTAAGGGCAATGGCACTGCACCTCGTTGTATTAATGGTACTGAATTACTATTAAGGGGCCTTATATTCTCCGTTCCGGAAGAACGTCATTGAGTTATAAGGATATTCGAGCGAACAATTATCATAAAAACCACTGTAGAAAATAGAGTGACGTATCTTTGCATCACCTTCCAAAATATGAAGCCTGAAGCTATGTTTTGGGGCCAATGGGCTACCTCCCAACTGGGACATGCCACATATAGGCTGGCTTGAAGCCGGGTGATTCGAGCAGTTTACTTGCGTTGGCACGACCGTTTGGAACATTCAGGTCAAAACACGATGCAATATGTTACACAATGCATCACCTTACCTGAAGTAAGGATTTTGTGCCTACAAGCACACTTTGCCAAGCCTGCTCGTTGGGGAAATTGGATTTTTACATCATCCCTAGCAAAGTTACTACATAACCCTCTTTTCACAGTGGACCAAAGGGAATAATGTGGACTCTTCCAACCAAAAATGCGGACCATGTAAATATGGTTTTTGGTTGATATATCGACACAATGGTCACATGTCTGTCCACATACACATTGCTGCTAAACTCCTGGCCAATTCTTACTTAAGGGCTCACCACCCTAATTATCCCATAAAGTCTAGAAGACTGGATAATGCCGGAGAGTTTATATCGAACAGTATTCGATAAGTATTGCATGTTTTTTTGGGCTTGAAATTGAACATTGAATTCCCCATGTTCAACCCCCAAAACAGCCTCGCAGAAGCGATCACAAAGCGCATTATCAATTGATCGCCCGGACCTTGGTGAAACGCACCAAGCTTTCGGTTTCTGCCTAGGGCTATGCAATCTTGTATGCAACCATGTTGGTCCGCCTGAGGCCCATTGCTACCCGATACTTTATAGCGTTACAATTGGTTACTGGGTACGAACCTGACGTTTCGTATTTACGCATTTTTGGGTATGCACCTTCTGCCATATTGCGCCGCCGCAATGTACCAATATGGGTCCTCAAAGAAGGATGTGAATCTTTGTCGATTGTGATTCTCCTTCGAATTAGCTCTTTAGAGCCCTTGCACGCGATCTCTTTACCGCCATTTTGCGGATTGTCACTTCGATGAGACAGTCTTCCCGCCGTTAGGGGGAGATAAGAACGTCAACGTTCCTGAAGAACGGCGCGAATTATCGTGGACGTCCCCACTATGTCTCATCTCGATCCCCATATTCTAGATTTCAGAGTATTGCTCCAGACGCTTTCTCTGATCTAGATAAAGTGACGAGATCATATATACCAACTGCAAACATGCCTGCAAGGATAGACGTACCTAACGGACGTCGAGTCAACATCCCTGAAGGGTGTGCCGCCCCTGAAGGACGGTTGGCCGTCCCTGTTGGACGGCCCGGTACGCCGACGGCTAGCCAATCAATCTGTTCTCGGCCTGAAGCGTGACAGATCATTCAGTTCGAAGGATTCACCTCCCTAGAAGTGGAGAAACATGGCACAAAATGAATCCCTTCCTCGTTCGCTATCTCAACCATTCCACCTCATGAAATTAATCCGGATTATCTCGAGACCTGTAGTCTTGGTCCATTATGCATGCATGGATGAGTTAATGGAATTGGAATGAGATTATCATCGATGATATTCACGTATATGGTAGCTACCCGAAATAGTGAAAAGCGACGATATCGAACTGTGTTCCGTTGATGAATGTCGACGTAGAACTGATTGGTCAAACTGGAAACTAGCAATCCAGGTCGAACTTGATTCACTTGCGAAACGTAAAGTGTTTGGGCCTGTAGTTCCTACACTTCCACATGTGAAGCCCGTTGGCTACAAGTGGGTTTTCGTAAGGAAGCGTAATGAGAAGAATGAAATAGTGCAATACGAAGCACGCCTTGTGGCGCAAGGTTTCTCTCAAACGCCCTGAGATTGATTACGAGGTGACTTATTTCCCCGTAATGGACGTTATAACGTTCCACTACCTTATCAGTTTGGTAGTTTCCGAAAAACTGAATATGCAGCTTATGTACGTAGTTGTAACGTATCTATAGGGATCTTGATACGGAAATATATGTGAAAGTTCCCGAAGAACTTATAGACTGATCCAAATAGTTCTAGACCACAGAACACCCTCTCTATTGAATTGAAGCTTTCACTTTACGGATTGGAACAATCCGAGCGGATGTGGTATACCCGTTTAAGTGAATATTTGATCAGTTAGGGATATGTGAATAAACTATGCCCCTGCGTGTACAAAACTGAATTTGCAAGAGTTGCAGTCTATGTCGATGACATAAATCTCACTTAGACTCTGGAAGAGCTTGAGAAAACTGCCTCGCACCTGAAGTCGGAATTTGAGATGAAAGATCTTGGGAAAACTCGTTTATGTCTCGACCCGAAGTTTCGAGCAAAGTTCAGATGGTATTCTGGTCCACCAATCGAACTACACCCAGAAGGTGTTGCTTTTGAGTACACCCATGACCATTCATACGCTAGATGCAAATGAGATCCTTGAAAAGGTTGTGGAACTTGAAGTTCTATATCTAAGTTCAATTAGCGCTTTATTGTACTTAGCTCATTGCATTATGCATGACATCTCATTCGTTGTTGATCTTTTGGTAAGATACAACACTACGCCTACACGCTATCACCAAATAGGTGTGAAAGACGTTTTTCCGTTACTACGGATTTGGGCTTATTCTATCCCTGCGCATCTTAGAATTAACCACAACCCCTTGGTTATCAGAATGATGCTTACCTTGTGGGATACGCTGATACAGACTATCCATCTGATCCGCACAAGGCACGTTTCCAAACGGATTATGTCTTTACCGTTAGGAACACCGCAATATCTTGGAGGTCAACCAAATAGACCTTAGTTGCGACGTCTTCGAGCTCATCGCCATACACGAAGCCACCCGTGTACATGGGAGCATATTCGAAGCACTTGTAATTCTTCATCCTTCGTTGAGTTCCAACAACGATCTATGAAGACAACGTCGTATGTATCGACCAGACCATAACCTGATACATCCAAGAAGTCAACACCAAGCATATTGCGTCTACATCATATCAGCATGAGCATCAGAAGATTGAAGTCAAGCATATCTGATCCGAAGACAACCTTGCCGACCTCTTCACGAAGTCATTGCCGAAGAAGCTTGTTCGAGGATTTGGTATGTGCAAATTTTCTCATTTGCTACGCTTGTAGTTCTCAGGGGGAGTTTCGTCGAACTCAGGGGGAGTATCCTGAAGTATACTCACTTGACCTTAATGTACTATTTTTCCCTACGATCAGGATCATTTTTCCCATTGGGTTTTTGTTGCCTGACTAGGTTTTAACGAGGCACCCATTCTGGGCTGGTCATACTCTTGTGTGTTTTCTTACTACTTACGTCTTGAAGATGTTAAGTATCGACATTGCATTAACTCACTTTTCTCCTAGACTATGGGTTTTGTCCCGTCTTGGGTTTTACCATAGCCAGGTTTTGTGAGAGTTTTTATTCTTTTTATATGCAAGTTCCCTATATGAGACTCGAGTGTTCTCTACTGTGCCTACGAGACGACTTCATCAACTATCATCTTGAAGATCTGATGCGATATCTACTTGAGTATTTGCACACTCAAGGGGGAGTGTTGTAGATAATTTATAACATGTGTTAAATGTGATTGTGTAAATCCTAGGTAGATATGGATTAGGCTATTCCGTTCTGTAAGGGATTAGTATCCTATTGTACTTGTACTTCTATTACTATAAATAAAGGCACCTGGTATGTGGAATATATGAACTACATATTCCACATACACTACAGTTTCACCAAATTCTCTCTCTATTCTTCTCTTGCCGCACCCTTCATAAAATAGTCCACAACAAAAGCATATTTATAATAGCTATTTGGCTTACAAAGCTAAGCTCAGCCGAGGCGCACCGAGTGAGCCAACGGCTTATGAACAGTGATTTTCAAAACTCAGGTTTAGTTTAGATATATAATTTGCTTTGAGGATTAAGTTAGATTGGCTTGGTTTGGACTCAGCAATATATGAATTGTGAATCATTTGGTGTAATATCGGACTAATCCACATACTACAATTTTTTATTATTATTTTATTCACATTTTCTTAAAACTAAAAAACTCAACCTCATCACCACCGTCTCTATCTCTCTCCGCAATCAGTCATTTACTAGATTTGATGATCTTTCTATTCAACTCATCTCATTATATATTATTAGGTTCTTCCAATGTCTTATTTTATGTAATTACAAAAGTTATTGAATGATGTATGGTTAAATTTTTTTTCCTTTGTGAAGTCTCTCATATCTCTAGATACTTTATCTTTATTTTCTTCATACATGTGTGCTAGGTAATTGTCATTTTGTTGCTACTTTTCATGCAAAAGGTGTGCTAATGGTCATCGCATTCTTACTAGCATATAAAGCCTTTGTATAAATGTAATGATATGGAGTTCCTCACGAGAAAATAAAACTATTTTTGTATGCAAAATCTTATTGTAAATAGATATGCTATAATATCATCTAATATCTTGTGCATGTTCAGATTAATTAGGCTTAGAGTGAATTTTAGACCAAACTGAATAATTACTCATAAAAACACAACATGCAATTTTATGAAAACTCTTCGGATTACTGAAAACTCGCTGAAATATTTCAAAGGTTAAGGTTTCCTTTGATTTACCTTAAAATGAATAGAAATTGAACATGCAATACTTGAATCTATCAAATATGCTGCTTTATTTCAATTCTTAGACAAAAAAGACCATAAGCCAATAACAAAAAGAGAATAAAATAGAACACACAAAAAAAAGTAAAATAAAATTAGACAACTTTGGAAGAAGTTTGTAACATCCCGTTCAAAATTTAACTTATTTTATTCCCGGAAGTGGGAAATGACGTTTTTACCCCTTGGTTGACTTTTTGGTTGACTTTTTCGTCGTAACTCGTACGACGCATCCAATTGTATTTTCTCGACGTGCTTGTCAATACGAACGCGTAGACGCGAGTCGTACGTCGTTCGGGCTCCGAACGAGTATTTTACGGGCGTTGATTTTTTCGACGTTTTCCGTATTTTAACTTTTGGGATATTTTGAATTATTTGGGCTGGGGCCCATTTGTCAGCTGGCTTTGTGGCTTATCCCAGATTTTCAGGGACCTTGTCTTGATTTTTGTCTGTTGTCCCAAGCCTTTGGCTCTGCAAGTCCTCTTCTCCTTTCTTCTCGGCAGAACAACAACCTCACCATTTTTTTTTATCACACCGAGGCTCCTCCCTCCTCACTAAGCCATTTTTATGGCTGGCCAATTGACCCTTTTGGTCATCCTCAAGTGTAGTCCCTCTATGGTTCTCTGCAACTGACCAAATTGAACCAAAACAAAACTAGAAATTTCTCAAGGCACCTGTGCCTTCATCCTCCTCTCCCCGTGTGTTCACCAGGCCATTTTCAAAGCCAAGCTCTCACTGGCTGCTTGAATTGGTCCCTGTTCGTGCAAACTGAATGGGCTTACTGGCCACACTAGCCTTGCTGACTTTCACCTCCATCAACCGAGCCTGTGTGCTCGATTTGGAACCCAGCAAACCTGTTTCTCTCAACTGCTTATCTCACCCAGTTTGGGCCACCCAAATTGGTTCTTCTTCTTCTCTGTCTCTTTTAGTCTCGAACCCAGAAGAGCTGGGGTGTGTCGAGTCAACACAGATCAATCCTTCCCAAACCCTCTGGCCACCAGAAACTGGCTTTGGCAGCATGACTCCTCCACGAACCCTGGAGCTTCCCTGCTGCACTGTTTTGCTATGTGACCCCGACTTGGCACGGTGTTGGGTGCCCCTGGAAATGGTCTCAAATTGACAAGTTTTGATGATGTTGAAGCTCAGTGAAAGAATTGGTGCTGTTTTGTATACAGCGTGAAAATGAACTGGTTTGCTTAGTTTTGGGCTGCTGGTTTGGGTGCTGAATGAAGTGGGCTGGTCTTTGATTTTCTTGGGCCTTGGGTGCATTAAGTAATTAGCGGCTGGCGAGTGTTGGTTGATTTTTGGGCTTCGAGTGCTTTTAATCAAAATTGGACAAGTGGTGATGTTAGGTGGGCTGGCTGGTGCATGAGATTTTTGGGCCTCGGGTGTAATTAGCAATTGTTGGCTAACTTTGAATATGGTGTTGTTTTTGTGAAAAAGACGTTTGGTTGGCCCATTAGAGATTTTTGGGCCGATTGCTTGTGGACCCAATTCAGTTAAATTTGTGGATGCTTCAATTTACGGAAATCTCCGTTGGGTTGGAATTGCTCCGGAAGCTTTAGATTTTGGCGACCCTTGGCGTCGGAGGACGTACACTTGGGCTTTCCGGCTATCTTCAGGTGAGTGAGTGGGTCTTTGTTTGATAAATGTATATGACACACCCCACCCTCGATACCCACGTGGATACCGAGTGCGAGCGTTATTCATTACGTGTGTTGGAGGTAGAACACTATTGCTATATTATAAATGCATGTTTTCACTCTTGTTATACTATTAGTTGTTTACACCCGGGTATAGTGCACTCGATCTTGTGGCCGGGGACTAGCCTTGACGTTAGGAGAGTTTGTCCACTACCCGTGCGCTACGCGACTTTACTTGGATCCATTAGCAGGTACCCCAACTGTCTTAGAGTTGCACTAGAAGCGGCTTCGGACTTGTGTGCGCACTTTGTGCACGAGTGGTTAGCACTAGACTCGCGTCATTGAAGTACTTAGCGTAATTATTCATACCTAGCTTGTTCGGTGAGGATTTAGCCGAAGTAGGCATGTGTGTTTACATATGGTGAGCAAATCGTAAAGATTTATCGGGGGAGTACACGAATGTTTTAAATGGTAGTATTTTGAGGTTCACTCGGGCATGACGTATTTTCTCAATTATACTTGTTTTCAAGCAGTTACTATACTTGAAAACAACTTGGTTTTTTATCAAATTTTATTTTGACCCACTCACCGTTTTATGTTTTACGCCCCTCGAGTTGGTGCGTTTAGGAGATTTGCAACGTTGTTAAGCGCGATGGCATGACATAATGTAGGATTTCCTCTGGTGGTATATTAGTGGTTTCCCTTTTCACGATCTTATTCAATTTAAATCTTCATTATTCTTTATTTCATCCTTCAAATTTCTTTTTTGGCTTTCGTCCCAACATTAGCAGCGTGTGCGGCTGACACCCCGACACGGCTGGATTAGGGATCGAGGAGGTGACAAAAGTTTGCAAATGCTAGAGAGTTGAATGTGTGTGTATTTTATCGAATCGAATTAAACCCGACAAACAAATAAACCCAAAAAAACTAACACCACTTCAATATATACTTCCAAACAACCAAATAAACAAAAAAACATAAAATCTCAACAAAAAAATTGAATCTTTAGTTTTTTATTTATTTACAACTACGCATTGGCACTAAGGCAATCTCTTAGAATTAATGAAAAGCCTATTAAATGCTTGCAATTACAATCAAAACCCCGAGAAAAATCACTCAAAAATTTTGCCAAATACACAAAAAAATTCAAATTTTCTCAAAATCTATTGTTGTAGGATGTGAGTTCAATAGAAATCAATTGGTGGTGATCTCGACCCACACGTCGTGCCAAATTCGGTGAAGTGCGTCAAAAAAGCAGACCGATTGTGAAGAGAGAGTTAGGAAGAGAATAGAGATGAACATATGGAAAATTCAAGCCCTAGTGAAATTGACAAACCTAACCTTTTGTGGATTCGTGCGAAAGCGACTCTGAAATGTTCACTTAGGAAAGAATAGTGATTTTGGGCAAGAAGAATAAGCGTGATGGTTTAGCTTTATGAAGAGAGGAGGTTTCAGTAGTCACTAAAATTTGAATTATGGAGCGACGGAGGAGAAGGGCTTGATGTGTCTAAACTCCAAGTACGCAGTGGAAACTATTAGAAAAGGCACGCTTTTTTGGAAAAATCTTGGTGTAGTGCGTACCATTCAATGAGTACGGCTATTGAATAGTCTAGGTTAATTGCGTTGAGCCTACAATGAATCTTACTTAGTTAACGGTAAAGTGTAATTCGGCCCGATACGTACCACTGAAGTTTGACCACGCTTTTTTGTAATAAACCACTTTCGTACACTATAAAATAAATAAAGGAAGAAAAAAGAAAGTGGACGTTTGTTTTCCAATCAAACTATTTGGCGCGTAGCTCTCTATTTAGCGAACTCCTAGACAAAACCTTGTTCGCGTCCGAAACTGAAAAACTCCACCGTGCTCCACCGTTCACAGTCAAATTCACAAGCTCGATACCCAAACTCCTAACTCCACTTCTCTCTCAGTTTCGTAGAGGTTCTTATCCCTGCACATACATATAATCAGCATAAACCTCGCAAGGCGGAAGCCTCCAAACCGCCGACCACTAAGAAAACGCCGCCGGCAGAAAACCACTGTAAAGCACAACCGGTGGCTTCCCCGCCGGACCTACGAAATCAGTCACTTCCAAAACCGTCAGCTCAAAGCGCGCTTGTACCGGCCGAGTGAAGCAGGCCAAGAAGAACGAGACCACACCGCCTAATGATTCGAAGGCCCCCAAATCATCGAGTAATTATTGAATTAGTTAGTATCCAGTTGATATATTTATTATCTAATTCCAAACTTAAATTTTTAATTTGATTAATTTAGGGGTTTTATCATCTGGAATTTTTGTTGCTGCATGTGAAGTTGAAATTTGTTACTCAATTGAACTAATGAAGTTGAAGATTTTATGACTGAATATTTTAGTTTTGGATTTAGCGTTGTAATAGTTAGTTATTCACTTATATTTTTTTGTTTGATTTTAATTGTTGGTTGGATTATTAGCTGGGGACTGAGGGATCAGCTGGTACTGCTAAAGGTGGCACCGGCGGCTAAAGTTGGTGTGGCGAAAAGTATCCGCGAAAAGGTTGCCGGCAAAGATTAAGACATCAGCATCCAGCTAAATCTGTTTCTGAACACCGAGAATTGGGGGATTGGTGAAGGCAGCACTGAATACATTAAACAAGGGAAAGCCGCAGATGTTAGTGATGTGGAAATTACAGAAAGAAACCGATTGCTGAGGAATGTTGGGAGTCTGCAAGAAGGGCCAGCGTTGTGGAAGTTGGGTAAAGCACTGTTGGGAATGTTGGAGAGCCTGCAACAATCAAAGAGCAAACTACCGTGGAAGTAAAAATGGCTTCGAATGAAGATGAAGAGAGGATCCCTGAAGAGGAAGAGGATCCTGTTGAGGGAGGAGGAGGATCCTATTGAGGAGAGGATCTCGTTGAGGCAGAAAAATCTGTAGCTGGGGAGGGTTTCAGTCTTCTGAGAGCGAACTAGCTTGTGATGTAAAGAGAAGTGGGAAGTGATTGAGGAAGAGGATCCTATGGAGGGAAGAGGATCCCATTGAGGTAGAAAAATCTTTAGTTAGGAGGTTCAAAGTCTTCTGAAACGAACCAGCTCGTGATGTAAGAGGGAGTGGAAGTGAAAGAAGATCAGAAGGAGGAGGATTGGAGAGAGTAGAAGTGAAAGGAGATCAGAAGGAGAAGATCGGTGGATAATGGAGATGAAGATTGGAGACCTGTGATAAGGCTGCTAACAAGGTAGAAAAATGCCAAGAGGGGTTACAAGGAAGATATTAGGCGTGCTAAAGAGGTGTATGATGGCGGTGAGCGGATGGAAGAGTATGGTGAGAAATTGGATCTTGGAGAACACGTGGAGAGGAGGAACTTCCAGAGGATGATGCAGATGATCCTGCAGAAGAAACTGAGATATTGGCTGATGAACATAAGGAATTTACATCCATTGCCAGAATGAAGGCATAGATGAGGAAAAGAAGCAGAATATTTCTTGGTGGGCTTGATCGGGATGCTGTGGAGGAAGATGTGAAGAGATTCTTTGAGAGGATTGGAGAGGGATAGTTGAAGTTAGGTTACACAAGAATCCTTCAACTAATAAGAATTAAGGGTTATGCATTTGTGGGGATTTGAGAAAATAAGAATATGCAAGGCGTGCTTTGTCTGAAATGAAAAACCCTGTTGTACGGATCTTTCTTTCTGCCTTTCCTGTTTTCATATTTTTGTAAACCATGTTAATTCACCGAATTTTGCGAATCTGAGAGAGACGGTGTGGGGATAGCCTAAGTGGGGACAATGACACGTTGTTCGTGGGTAATATAGGCAATACGGACAAAGGAAGCTGTAAGGGTGCCAATATCAGTCTTGAATGCATAACCAGATAAATAAATAAGTAACAAAATTGAATACATGTGTAGGTATTTTAAAAAAAATTTGTATATAAAGCTTCTCCTGCTTTCGTTCACTCTTTCCTTTTATCTTAATGTGGGATGACAGATTAAGCAGAAACTGAAGGTTATGGTGTGGAAGGTGTTGAGAACATAAATCTTGTCCCAGATGTTCAAAGTGATGGGTTGAGCAGCGGTTTTGCATTTATTGAATTCTCTTGTCATGGTGATGCTATGCTTGCATAGGAAACTAGCAGCCGATGCTATATTGGCCATGCTGAAAGAACTGCCAAAGTGGCACTGCTGAACCTATCGTGAGCCTGACCCAGAGATCATGTCCCAAGTGAAGTCGTATTTGACGGATGGGCTTCCACCTCATTGGGACGAGGACGAGTTAGAGAGAGCAATTTAAACGCTATGGAAAATCTTCGCAGCGTTGTTCTGGCTCGGAATATGTCTACAGCCAAGCGGGAAGGATTTTGGATTTGTTGATTTCTCTACCCATGAATCTGCTGTGGCCTTTGTTGATAGTATAAATATCATAGAGCAGGTGGATGGGAATTCCAGGCCTATTGTTTCTCTCTCTCTCTCTCGCCTCGTAGCTCTGTACAGAAACAAATGATTAGGTTATCTGTGGCACATCGGAAAAATATGAATATTAATTTTGAAGCTGGACTAGACAAGGATAGGGATGTTCTTTAACTGATTTGCATTTATCAAGGCTGCACTCATGTAGACACATAGACTCCATCCTACATACATGCATGCGATACACATGTAAGGGATGAACTTTATTTACAATTGTTATTGCAATTTCTTGTTGGCCATTATTTTTCTTCAGGTCAGATTGCATCGGTTGGAATTAGTAGTTGAAGTAACATACTCTCGATCCCTATTTTAATTTGTTACCTACCCATGTTGGTTTTTTGTAACTCTAGGTAAAAGTGAAAGCAGACTCTCAAATCCTTTGCCTAAAACTCAGACTGTGAAGGGTGGAATGTGCGATTGGATTCGAATTAGTGCATTAATTGGTGGTAGTGGTATCTTTCAAGATCTGGTAAGAGATATGTTTGATTTTTGATTGAGAATTCATTTTGATTTGCACATCATTTCTTGTTCTCAGTCTCTATTGCTCTGGGGCGGGGTTTTGGTCGCGGTGGACATCATTTTAACCGTGCAAATTTCCAACCTGACAGACATTTCTATCGTGGTGGACATGAGTCAAGCCTTCAGGATGGGTTTCCGAATGAATATGACTTAAATTTATGGTTTCATGGACGAGGTTTTTATTGTGATTACATTTGTTTCTTGTAGTTTCTCCTTTGAGAAAAATCTTACTGGTTTGTTATGTTTATCGGGGGAAGAGGGGCTCTTTCAGGGGCGGTCGTTATGGATTTGGTGGAGGTGTCAGTTGCACCATCAAGACCCTATACAGATGGAGAGCCAACTTGGCATGATGCCCCTGATAGAGCTATGGTATGCATATTCCTCCTAGGAGGCATCCATATTCTCCAGGACACTGATGGACTTAATTAGCGGTCATTTTGATGAACCTTATTTTTATGATGATAACGCTTTATGGAATAAAAAAACGCCCATTTCATATGAAGTAAGCTTCCCTTGATTTTTACTTTTATATTTTGGTTTTTTCTTTAACTATTTATGCCACTCCTTATCATACGAAACTGCTACTTCTGGGACTATGATCATGACTACTCAGAGCCTAGTAGTTGTAAGCCCACGGTTGGATTACACTGATCCAGCAGCCGTTTAGAGTGAAACCATTATAGGGAGTACAGATTTTGTGCTCAGTTTTTCTTTTAATTTTTTCTTCTCCCCGTCTTGCCCGTATAGTTACTTTTATATGTCAGTTTACTCACTTAAGTGACTTATATTTTAGATACTTATGGAGCTGGCAGCGTGCTACTCATGATTATTATGGTTCTGAAGTAAGCGGGTGATGTTCACTTGATCAGTTGATCCCGACTTTACATGTTACATTAACATAATTATGATGCATCAAATCTTGTTTTGCAGTATAATTACAGTCCATATTCATCTTACTACGGGGGCAATCACTCATATAAGGTGGCGTATACTATTAGACTCAAGAACTTTTTAGTATCCCGAAATTCTTTGTGATTTTAGTTCTAATCCATTATTGTGAAGTTTGTACATTATTGTCCTAATGGTTCTTATTTAATTGTGATCAGGTGTACTTCTGTATCAAAAAGATGGGCTAACAGCTTGCTGTTGAAAGAAGATGCATAGTTCCTTCTCTTCTCTGTCTTCATCTTTCTTTTTTGTCCTTTTCTATCTGTCTTCTTCTTGTTAGTTGCCCATTAAGTTAACTTTTCCGGTAAGTTCAAATCTTTTTCTGTATGGTTTAGGTAGTCTCCAAGACATGACTTAGAAACTAGTAATTATGTGTATAATTGGAGTCGGAAGAGACTTACTCATTAGGCATGGACAACTTCGATGAACTCTGTTATAGATTGTTCTTTTGAAGTTAAGGTACTTCGTTTCAGCCTTATCTATAAATACCGACTGGGCCAATTATTTGTTGATTGCAGTTAATTTTGTGGTTTAGAGAAATCAAGTTTGGTGATTTTAGAGATGAAAGGTTTTCAGTTTAGGGTTTTCCTTTTCATGTGGAGATGCAAGGGTTCAGATTAAACATGCAGATGAAGATGAACCAGTGGTTTTTATGGAGAGACAATACGCATGAATTATGGAGTTCTCTTTTTAAAAAAAATGAAAACTTGTATGATTATATTCTCAGAGGTTTTTCTAAATTAGGGTAGGCTTCTATATGACATTCTGATGTTGGTAATGTGATGTTTTGTGGTCCTTTTCTCTCTACTGAAATGTACCTTGGGTTCTTTTGCTGTATTTAAGCGTGGATATAACGGCTCATAAATTTTTTGCCTTGTCATGGAACTGTTCACCAGAGGTATACCTTAGTTTTCGTTCTATCCGAGGGATGAGTGCTGATACTATTTAGGTGCGAAATTCAGCCAAATTTGCTTTGATGTATATCTGCGAGGAGCATAAGTGATTGATCATGTCATACGGTGCCCAGTTATATTCAATTTCATGAAGGTTTATCTTGGTGGGAGATCCCGTGAGGAAGAATAGGAGTTCTTTTCTTTTCAGGTGACAACTAGTTGTTGGGCGAGTAGTTTTAAATACAACAATGAATTTTTGTGGTTGTCATCTAGAAATTTGGACTTTCTATGGTTGAATTTCTTCTCTCTAGTTTTGGCATATGCTGGCCATTGCAATTTTCTGAAAATTGAGGGGCAGGATACTGAATGTGTTTGGTTCTCAATCGAAGTTAAAGTTATATTGTCTGTTTTTTTCAAACGGGCGGTAAAGCTTAGGCTGTAATTCATTCTGATTATCCGATTACTTTTTGTTAGGGCTTTAAATTTTACGATCATTGTGATTAATTGAAGGCAAGCTGACCGTTTATGATGTTTATGCTAATTGAAATGCACTACTTTTGAGTTCTTAATTGAAGGTGGTGCTTTGTTTTGTCAAATGGGTTATTAGGTTCGGCTTTGTGGTGGTTTTGACATACATAATACTTTTCATTAGAGGATTAGATATTATGCTGACTTGCCATTGATTGGTGTTATGACCGATGCCTCTTGTTGCATGCTCGCGTAACACATTGGGATTTTCTTACTAGCAGTTGTATATAAGTTCCATATCTATCTGTGAAAGCATTGAGCATGCAGAAACATGGACAACTGCTAACCCTATAAACTCATTTGGTGTCTAGGATTGGATTGGATTGGGTAACTCCCTAGATCCAATGTACGTTGAAGAAATGTATGTAAACTTCCAAATTTTCTCTTAGTTAAAGGTAGACGCTGGATTTGTCATGAAAGATACTTAACCCTCCCAATGCTTTACCGTTTTGTGGGATTGGGAGGGGATAAGTTTTCTTCTTACTAGTCCATCTTTTACCTTCAACTTTGACAAGAATTTGGAAGTAGGCATCCATTCAGCATTACATTAGTCCCAGTGAGAGTTATCAGCCAGATCTGGCCCCTGAACATAAGCGAGGACATATAGAAAGTAAGTGATTAATGCTTGTCGATGCGATTATGTGGTGTGTTTGATTTTCTGTTTAGCAGTCTCGAATAATGGTGTCGTACAGAGATGTTGAATTACGATCAGAATATTATGAAGTTCCTCTGTCATGTCATTTGTTCATTCAATTTTTGCATAACAGAGAAAATTCTAGGAGACAAACCAAGTCTTTGCATTGGGCAGAGAACTTGTGATGACGTTGTTGATATAATTTCACCGAATACTACATTGTAAAGATACAGTCAACTAAATGCACATGATGGATGTCTTCAAACTTTCAATCATGAAAATTTTGATTACGACAGTGGTCATTGAACTCATATCCGTATTTCACTTTGTTCCATTACTTTTTAAATTACGTGGTTCTCTAATTGCGTCACGTGTTTCACTCTTGTCCTTTTTGACAAATTTTTCTATGCACGGAATTGATATTTTACTCCCCCTTAAATAGAAGAAGGTTAAATTGTGGGAAGGACTAAAGTGGGACATATAGCATAATTGGAGGATATAGAACTAAACATGGAAGGATTGAACACGACGGATATAAGTACGCCTCATACTTGGTGAGCATTTTCACAATGTAATTCATGGGAAACAAATAGGGAGTGAGGCTACGGTCTTTGTAGTATTGGATGCTCACACCGATCTCACCGTTAAAAGGAGGGAGGGAGGGAGGAGAGAGGGAAAAGAAGGAGGGTGAGATCGGTGTGAGCATCCAATGTATGACAACGTAGCAAGTCCCAACAAATAGAGTATAAGAAAGTTGTGTTTAGTTAGTGGATTTTGTGTGACTTTTTCATGCCTTTTTTCTTTTAGTGCACACATTTCTTTTGTTTTTACGTCATGATTCTCTTTGTGCGGGAATTGTTTTGCTAATGATAAACCTCATTCAACCACAAAAACAAGTGTTTTTCCTTCTTTCCTTCCTATGAAGCAACTGTTATTCTTTGCTGCCACAATTTCACCCTTAAATGCAAACCATTTTTACTCCTTCAACCCACATTGGAAAGTACACAGTTCCACTCTCTTCGTCACCCCAAAACTCCACATCCAAACACAAATTAAAACCACAGAAAATCCCCGACAAGAACAACTAGAAAAACACAGAACAAACACACTTCCACCACAATCAAGCTCGATAACAAAACCAGAATTGCCACGCTGGAAATCCAACATCCCACTCTCTCTATCCGCGTGTACGTTTAGATCTCCTCTGCACACCTGCCAATCCGCAACTTATCCAACCAATAATCACAATCCAGGAATTCCCCAGCCACAGATTGCTCCCTTCATATAAATATCAACTCGTCCAGTTTTCTAATATGGCGTGTCGGTTAATTTTCTGCTCTCCAGAAACAAAAAAGCAAGCGTTTTTCTTTACTCTGTTTTAGCGATGTCAATCACCGAGGGGAGTTCAAGCTCCCGCCGTCGAAGATCCCGCCGCCAGCGGAGGCTCCGGCGACGGAGGGAGCCCAAGAAGGAAGAAAAGCCGGCTAGGCAGACAAAACCCAGGACTCCAAAGAGAGAAGCCCCAACAGCCCAAACCCAAAACCAAAACCGCCGCGCACCCTCCATACTTTTTCAGGTACTTGGTTTGAGATTTCACAGTCGCCGTTTCTTCATTTTCTCCAAATTTTGCATTTGGGTTTTGAATTTTGGTTGTAATTTTGTCTACAGATGATAAAGGAAGCACTTTTGGCTCTGAACGAGAGAAGAGCGGAGTCGAGTCCGTACGCCATAGCAAAGCACATGGAGGAAGCACAAGGCGGTGCTCCCGTCGAACTTCAGGAAGACTCTGGCTCTGCAGCTGAAGAACTCGGCGGCGAGAGGGGAAGCTTGATCAAGATCAGGGCCTCATGTAAGCTCTCCGGGGCGAGCAAGAAGGAGAAATCCGCACCGAGTAACCCCCGTTTCGAAACCGAAATCGGAGAAGAAGACCAAAACGACCTCTCTTCTGCTAGAAGCCCGGGAAGAAGAACAAGAAGTCCACCGCCAGCCAAACCCAAGCAGCCCAAGTCGATCCAAGAGCTCTTAACGCACAAGAAATCGCTTGAAGAAGTCTGCTGCTTAAATATGTGAAGAAAAAGAAGATGTATAAAAAGTAGGAAGAATAATAAGTTGGAGAAGTTGTCATTTTTGTATGTGAATATATGGAATGTTTTGGTGTATGGAGGAGATGGTTGGCAACTTTGGGAAAATGGGGTCGTTTTTGTAATCTACTAAGTTTTTGTTGGAATGGGATGGAAGAACTGACTTGTGCTAATTGCTGAGTTTTGCTTTTTTGTAATCTTTTGATATGCTGCTTATTTTTGTTAAATTATTTACAACGGTACAACTTTCTGATCGTTTGAATTTTATGACAGAAATTAAAATTTGTTACTCCAACAATATTATTTAATTTTATGATAAATACACACTATTTTCCATCTTCTTCTTTCTTTTGGAAAATGCATATGATTATGATCTGACAATGCAGCCAGCATAAAGCATTGTTGCAAAGTTGAGCTCCATCCTGAACCAGAGGTTGTGGTTTTAATTGCATCGAGTCCATATTGTGCTGGGCTGAGTTAGAAAAGCCCAGTCAGTTTACCATCACTCAGGACAAGAAAATTCCGAATCTATACAATGATTCAAGGCTTCAGGCATTCCCAGTCCAGCCCATCATCATTGTTTGGGAGTTCTGCCCAAATCACATTGCTTGGACTAAGGAATTTACATTTTTTTTTTGTTGACAAAGTGATCATTCCTAACTGTTTAATTTACAGGAAGGGGATCCAAACTCGGTTCACAGACTGGACACACTGTAAGTGGCCAGCTGACCTAACCTACCTATGCGAATTGACATTACATTAAAAGCTTAAATACTGCTTCAATTCAATTCAATATAATGCCCTATGCAGGCATCCTCCTAAAAGCATATTTTGTTGTTGAATCATTCTGAAAAGCCTACTTAAAAACATGATCTTAAGACACAAAAAATCATTGCTAGGTTTGCTACTTATATTATCGCCATGGCCTATGCTCTATGGAGGTTTTCATAATAAGTACTAAGGTCGATTAGGGCGATCTCGTTGAATTTGAGGGCGTAACTTAAAAATCGAAAAAGAAAAGAAATATTACGGTAATGCTGAGACACCAAAACAAATTTAGAATTTTAAATCTAGCTGATCTGACAATATTTCATTTTGTTTATTTTTTTAATTCACTTATCTCTTTTTCTTTTTTTTCTTAAGCATGAAAAAAGCATCACTATTTTTGTTCCTCAGATTATTGAAAGTTATGGGAAGAAGTAGTGCAACATCATAAGTGAGGAGTTTCTTCTGCGCCGTTTGACTAATTAGAGCACAAGATAAAGTCAAATGTCTTTTCACATAGCAAATGGTGGATTCCCATTGGTTCCACTCAGCATGATCTTTGTTAATAATGGCATCTCTGAATTGGAATACGATCCCAATTGATTGTTATATATCAGAGGAGGAGCTGGTTTGCATTTGTTTGGTGCCATCATAATATTCATAAGGTATATTTGTCCAAAAGGCATCTTATTTTGGTCAACCACCATATAATTGCTATCCATCTTCATCCATCAATCTATCACTTCCTTCATCCATCAAGCTTATTTTGGTCAACCACCATACTAGCTTAGCTGATCAAAAACAATTTTGATATACTTTTAGACTTAATAATATAGTTCAGCACCAACACATCACTCATGTTGTATATTTAACTTAAATACTTATTACTAAGTAAGATTTTATCATAAAATGTTTCGGTGTAATTAAAAATGGAGCTTGATGAAATATAAGTTGTAATTTATTTTGTTAAGTTTTTCTATGTGAGAATTGAACTCTTCAGAGCAATTTTTCGTATCATGCGGAAGCTATTGGTTGGAGTCATAAATTCAAATAGTAAATTTTAAGTATCTTAAACTTTACCGTAGTTTAGATTTTATCATTTGAAGTAAAAATACGGTAGTTGGAATTATCTTACATTAAAAGCACAATTAGTCTCTCTGTGAGATTTTTGTCATTAATTTGATTACGTGACGAGGACATAAGACACACAATTGGTTCCTAAACTCTCACCATAATTTTAGATTTTGGTTTTAAATTATCACCCTAGTTTAGATTTTGTTCATGAACACATATTTTAGAAATTTGATACGCGACACTCACATGCATGCCACATAATTATACAAGAAACAAAAATTTTGACAAAGTTAATGGCATTGATTGTCACATCCGGAACCTCCTTGATAACATATTATGCATTTTGGGCCACGCCTCACGATTTTGTTTTGAAAACTCACGAGCAACCTTCCCGGTGGTCACCCATCTTGAGAATGCTCCTAGCCCAAGCTTTACGTTTAACCGAATTCACTGATGGAATCAGCTTGATGAAACTCCCAAAAGGCCTCGTGCTAAATGGAGGTAGGCATGTACATATAAGGCACATCACCCTCTCTTCGTTGAGTCGATGTGGGATATCACAATCCACCCCACTTAAATGGAACCAGCGTCATAATAAACTACACGTCAGAAATGGGTGAGCTCACGAAAGTATAGTGCTAAATGGAGGTAGGCATGTACATATAAGGCACATCACCCTCTCTTCGTTGAGGTCGATGTGGGATGTCACAATCCACCCCACTTAAATGGAACCCAGCGTCTCGCGCGTACATCGATGCAGAAGTAGGAGTGGCTTTGATACCGTGCATCACATCTCAAGCGGAAACTTCACGTAGTGTACGATATTTATCAGCTTTGAGCCCGCCCTCTGGTTTGTTTACGGGAACTCACGAGCAACTTCCCACTGTGGGTCACCCATCTTGGGATTGCTCTAGCCCAAACACAAGCAACCAGGTTAGATGGAATCGAAAGCGATGTCCCAAAGGCCTTGTGCTGGTGGGAAGTGGGCATGTGTACATATAAGGCACATCACCCCTCGTTGGTCGATGTAGGATATCACATTGATCAATAGTGCGTATTGTTAAATTAACAAATTTTAGTTTAGGACCAATTGTAAGCGCAGAAATTAAAATTAGGATACCAAATTCAATTTTTTTCTCTAATTTCAAATACATAGCAGAGCTACCAAGATTGAAACTTTCTAGTTCATTTTGAAACCACTTCAACCCTTTAGAACAAAATGTGATTGACCTTTTCATTTTTCGAGAGTAATTAGCATATATTAATGGATTTTTTGAAATATCGATGAAATTATAGGCGTTTTCTATTTTCCATATAAACTAAAATTTTAAGTAATTTGTCTACCAATTTTTGAAATGATTAATTTTTCATCTCACCTAAGAGATTTTGTTAAGTTTTCCATCCAAAATAAGACACATGACCTATTTTCAAGGTTATTTCAAACATTTCAACTCCCCACTCCCACTTCAAGATTGTTTTTGAGAGATTTCTAGATTAGCATTTCAACTCTCCTTTTTTTATGGACATGAATGACCGCGTTGAATTCTCAAAACTTGCAATTGATTCGCTCCATGTTAGTGAGCCTAATGTCTTTTAGTAGTTCACAATAAATTTTTTAAAATGACGTGACATAATTTTTAGTAATAAAATTTTTAGTTTGTACCAAGAGAAGTGAAGAACTTGTGAAAAGGAAGGTCAAAAGCTCGAAACCAATTTATTCTGCCACCCTTAGTGTAAATATATTTTTGTATAAAAATAATAAAATAAAAGGCATAATGCAAGGTGCTCAAAAGTCCAAAATAATGCCAGACACAAGTCACATGACTCATTTTGGATGGAAAACTTAACGAGTTAGGTGAGATACAAATTAATGATTTTTAAAAAATTGATATGACATCGTTTAATTTTAGTTCATACTTATAGCAAATTGAAAAAACTATACAAGTTTATATGACATTCCAAAAATTTTCTCCTGTATTAATATATATACCCTTTTGACTTTTGGGACCGGCTTGTCAATGGTGATTATGTCTTCAATTCAAGAATCAGCATGGTTTTCTGCACTCATTTGATGTAACGTGGATGGATGTTCTAACAGCTCATGGTTGTAGGCTGCTGAATGTGACATTTTCTGAAGCAGGGTTGGCAAATGGCAATAATTATTTTTGGTATATACTGACTATATAGTAAAATAAAATATACTAACTCATCATAAGGGTCCAATACTATACTATGAACAACTCATTTGTGTTCGTGAAATACTGGTTGCGGACAAAGTTACAATACTATATATAAAATTTGGTAATTTTCTTTTTCATCGTGAATATATTGTGCATTAATTAACATGGTTAATTAAGATTCCAGTTCAACATAAACTATTCTAACAAATTATCGTAATAGGATTAAGAATAGCAATCGATTAGTCAACATAAACTTACTAGTACTATATATTAGGTATTATGCGTCTGTTTAGTTAATTATCAGATGCCGGAAGCCACTCTGCATTTTTAGAATTTTCGTCATAAGAACAGTTTGATGGTAATCATTCCCGCAGGATAGTGTAAAAATCAACTTGTACACGCTGAAATTTGGCATGTTTTGGTTAAAATGTTTCGGAAGGTGCTTTTTATGGCTAAAGGTACATTTGGATCCCACATAAACATGTTAATATATCTCAAGTGAAATTAATTGTTCAGTTTCCGTTTAATGCCTTCACAAATTATGTGGATCATGCCGTTTAATGCCTTTTACACGTTACATTGATTGATGATTCCAAATTAGTTTTATTTTTATTTTATTTTTTAAGAAACATTACGGTGGCCAAGCCACGTCGAGTTCATCATTACGGAGGGTGAGGAGCTCAGGCGTTTAAGCCCTCCCTAAGCCATCGTGTGTGATTCACCGAGGCGTCGAGGTGAACTAGTACAAGCGGGTGTATGTCTCGAATGCGAAAATTGTTCCAACCAGCAATTTTTAGCATTAGTAGTTTGATGATAAAATTAGTTAAAGTGAAACACATTTTCTTGGCGTACAATTCTAATTAGGTCCTACCAATTATGCATTATCTAAGGTCAATTTGAAGTTATTAGAGTAGATCCATCAAGCTAAAGAGATATAACAATAGAGAATAGAAGATCATGTTGCGTAAAGTAAATAAATACAATTCTAAAATAAAAGAGAATATAATTTTGGATACAATTCATATAATGAGAAAAATCTACAATATTCAAAAGAGAAATGAATACTCCTCACGCTCAAAGTTTTTAGATTCAATCTAATGACTGTAAATATATAAATAAATAAATAAATTAGAGAGCTAAATATGCATAACATACTAATTAGTACCATGTCTAAAATTGTCCACATCATGAAAAAGCCACATCACAATTTTTATTTGATTATTTCGTCCAATATTTAAATTCACTGGATTGTAGTGCAATATTCAAAAGGGTTTATTTGAATCTTTATAAGCTGGAGTTTCTCATGCCTAAGAAAATTGGAAGCGTGTGGCAATACATATATAGGAGGGCATATGCATGTGAAGCTAAAAATACAAAGGAGGGGGCCAAAATGTGGCGAGGAATGAAAGCATGCCCAACAGGTACACCCGTTACTCAGCGCATGCTGGGCAATGTAGACAACCCTTGGGCCCACCATACCCCACACCCAAGATACCACCATTCTTAATCCAATTAGCTTCGACAAAATAATAATAATCACAATCAATAATAATCTAATTAAGCTACTTGTTTATAAGGAACGCATGTAAGGGAACTGAAAGTTAATTAGAATTTTGACAAAAGAACGTACAATATAATGAAATGTGATCTATCACTTAGCTAATTGAGTTATGAGCTTCGAAACATTTATTCAGTGGTACAGTTTACAAGTATGCAATATAGGTCACCAAACTAGTAGTGCGTGATGTGGCTTTCTCATGCAATATAGCTGGTCGATTTCATGCATGGATACTCAACAAGCATGGAGTGTGGGTATTCTGTGAAAAAAATACATATTTTGCTGTTGATTTGCATTAGTTACAATCAAGTTAATAAGTAACACTATATATTAAGAATTTGGTTGAGAGGAGATTTGAATGTTTTTTGTTGATCTACATTAGTTAATGCAATTCACTTAATATGGCAATTGTTAATGCAGCTTTTGTTTTGGTGTCGTTAATGCTGCAGCTTTCACAAGACCAGATATATATTATTGTTCTTATTGAGTAGGTATAAATGATTTATAATTATTAACAATTTGTAATTTGGTTGATATACAGTATAAGGTGAGATCTCAATCAATTTTCTTGACATTATTATTTTTTGTTAACAAAAGAAATATATTATTGGATAAACTACAACATTAAGAATTCAGCAACTATTTTTACTATAAGGTGAAATGTTATTCATAATTTATAGTGGTCTTGTTCAAAATCAAACACGATCATCTAATTTTACTATATAAGCTGAAATGTTATTTCATAATTTTAAGTGGTCTTGTTCAAAATCAAAGATGATAAATAAATTAAGAAATGATTTTTCACACTCATTTCATATACACACTCTCTTAGTTAATTTTGTCTCCTTGATTTTCTTTTGATTAACAATCCCAAACGCCAAAAACGAAGGTGTGTAGGGTGAAAATAAAATTAGAATCGAATTAACCATTGACAAGATTCAATCCTAAAAATCTCACTTGTAAATGAAGATAAATGCCCTAGAAGTACTAATTAAGTTGTAGTACTAAGTGGCATAATTTTTAAATTAACTTATCGTGTCGTAGAGATGATGATGTGCTATCAACAAGGCCCGGATCCACTTGAGTCTCTACATTTAGCATCGGTGCATTTACCGCATTTAGCAAGATCTTACCCATTGATTAATTTGCAATTTCAATCAGTCGCGTCAACTTAAATTGTATTAAACCATTTACACATTAATAACTCACCCAACTCTCCGTCTCTCCGTTTGCTAATCCTTCCCAATCTCCTGCGAATTTGTTTATACATTGTATGATTATATCATATTCTTGACAATCAAACCTGAAATCCATAAACCTATGAATAAATCACTGTGGCCTCCATTAGATTAAAAATCCAATATTAACCATTGAATAGTCATGGATAATCCCATAATTTTATCATTTAATAAATCATGGCATCAGATCGTCTTCCTCCTATTTTCAGTTCATCTTTCTCACCCTCTCTTTGCAACAATAATTATGAATGGAGATAAACTTAATTTGGTTTGCTTTATCTCCTTTTCGAAATTATAGAATCCAATAAACTTGAAAAAAGCACACAGCTCCAGAACTTTTTCTTAAATTCCGTTTGGGCGGATTTTTCAGGAAAAAAATGGAGCAGCACTTTTGGTTTGTCAGATGAGCTATGGAAAAAGGAAAAACTGTAAACGAGAAAAATAGGAGAGGGCAGGGAAGGGTGAGGAAACGGAAGGAGAGGGACGTTTGGTGATGATACGGTGTAAATGGTGAATTTAATTTTAACACGTTATTCTGACCTGGATTGAATGTAATCGTTAGATTAGTCTAATAAGTTAGATCTTGCTAAATCAGAATAAAAGCTTACCGATGCTAAATGTAGAGACTGGGATCCCCATCAAAATCATGGTGGTATATATATTACCTTAATTAGTATTGTTTAACTTTTTCCTTTTGGGTTTTTATCCTCAATTAATTGATTGATCAATTAGAAACATTCTTTGTTTTTGTAGTGTGGGTAAGATAGGGGAAATTATGGCAGTATTGAAACATTGTTATGTGATATAATCAGTTTTCAACCCATGTTGTGCGTTGATTAGAATCATAAATCTGCATGTAATAAGCTCATTTTACTATGTAATCGTTCAGTGTTCAGCACAATAACTTTTCATAGGATAGCACTCACGATTACATGGAAAATTCTACGGCACTCATCTTGTATCATGCCCACACTATCTAGTAGGATGCAGACCGTTAGCTACAAAATCACATACGACCATTGAATGATGTAAAGCATGACATTATGATGAGTATTACTAGTCAATTCACAGTTACATATATCAAACCTTGTGCATTCAATGTCTTAGGGGGTGTGGAAAGAGAGAGAAATACACTCTACAGCATATTTTTACAAAAAAATATGTCAGGATCAGCGTTGTGCAGACCTTATACCAATTTATAAATACCTACGTGCGTACCAATAAATTACTACCTTCTCCCAAATTATTTGTCCCTCTTTACTTGTTATTTTTCAAATATGCATATCCCAATATCACAGTCAGGACATGAACAGGAACCCATTTCAACTTGTTCCGCAGTCGTCATCATCCCTAGCACTACTATGCAACAACCACAACAATACCATATCTGATTCATCATATTGCACCAAGCTTGCCTCTCCATCACCTTGATACCTCTCCTCTTGACTCAACTGTGAAGCCACAAACTTGTCCAGATCCCTCCAGTCAGTATCTTCATGGCATTATTTGCACCTCAGATACTTCAACAATCTTCCTAATTCAGTGTTGTTCAGATACATCAATAGACATTGAGCTCAGCCGCTTTATTAAGGAAAGACCGGGCTCTCGGCTGGGCTGGACAAACGGATCAGAGTGCAGGAAGTTCAAACTATCAGCAACTACATGCGCACGCACATGAAATTCTGGCTTAAGAAGCTCTGGGGGCTGCCACTAGTCATATAATCCCGTTGGATCAGCAACGGAGAGTGAGACCGATTAAGTTCTTTCATGAAGCGGCTTGAGTCCCAGCCTTCAATGCTTTTGTTTTGGCTACTGGTTCTCTTCTTGAATGCTCTGCATACCACCCATCCTTCAACAAAAACTTGTAGAGTACTTATTTTGTAGTGAAATGAGACACAAATAATTAATTAATCTGATTTCGATTATTTTATTCTTAATCATTTGTTGGTGGAAACTGGAGAAAGAGGTTGAGAGGGTGTGTTTCTTTAGGGGAAAGAAAATATCCCTTTTTTACACTATTACATATACATGCATTTTCTTTATTAGCTTTGGGTTTCTTTCTGTTTGGTAGAGAGGTAGTAACTTGATGTCAATATAAAGGTAATGGCCATGCATGAAAATGGAACTGCTTTTGACAAACTGAAAGCCACAGTTAGAAGATGGTGTGAAAGCAAAGTAATATTAATACATGCTTTTGAAGAGGCTTTAACTTTTGACTTTGATGTGTTAATTGGAAGTGAGAGTGCATACATTAGTGGGTACGAGTTACGCATGCAAATTAAGTGGGATTGTTCTACTATTCCTTTTAGAAAAACTGTGGATTTCTTTTTTGGATTTACATTACATAGTCAATTGTGATGTATGTGAGACTCATACAAAAATCTATACATTCATATTGCACTTGTTTCTCCATAAACTTCTGTACAAAGAGCATTTATCTTAATAATCAACAATTTAAGTAACTGAGTAGAGTGGTGGGCAGAAGTAGTTGAGAGATCTGAATTCAAAACTCAAAAAAACAAAAAGAAACAAAAGATCAACGGATTCGAACATCGATCCTTCCTCCATTGACCTTCTTTGTAACTTTTGAGGAATAAAATAAATTTGTAAAATATTTTATAGGTGTACGTTAGCTGGAAAACTATTAAAAAAGTTAATGATAGGCTCCTATCATATCTTCTACGATCGAACATGGAGAAAGTGTTGCCATTGACATTTTGTCTGAAGTGATAGTAACAGATGCCAAACTCGATACATTGTACAATTTTACCTTAATATATAGAACCAAATAATCAACCTGCATTATTAGCTAGTCAACAAGTGCTGTTCAAATTCTTGACATATTGACCTTGAAAACAGCTTCAAAGTTTAGAGTTTTTACTCTGTGTGTGTGCGTGTGCAGTATTGTATAAAGGGAGAGAGAGGGGAGAGATGAATGATGATGATGTGTTTTGATCACTTGCCTGCGGAGGAATTATTTCGTCAGATTCGAGTCTGTATTCGTGCATGATCCAATCGGTCTTCTGTGTCCATTTGGAGCCCTTCCTTTGTAGAAGACAAGGGTTTTCCTCATTCCGATCAGTTTTGCTTTATCGTACACTGATTTGTCTCGACCAGTGCCTTTCAAAAACCCAGCCATGGTTGCTCTGTTGGTCCTTGTCCCAGTTGGATACTTCTTGTCTTTGTGGCTGAAGAAATACCACTCGTTCTGCTCTTCATACCCGATCCGACATCTCTGTCCATAATGCCAATAAGATCATCAAGATCCATGTTATGTAAAACAAACGTTAATTAATTACAAATGTAATGCATCAGGTACTGTGGATTAGTATGTATTCGGCACCAACAGGCACAGGTTAGAGCTAGTATAAGGTTAGATTTGCTGAAAAAAATTAAACATCCATGATGAGAACCGAAAACCCTAATTGGCATGATCCGGAAAATGATCAAGGATGAAACCTAACAGTAATGTACTATTAGAGTACGTGTGTGTAGTACCTTGAAGATCCCATGGTTCGATTCTGTAGGAATCAATGTCTCTGATGACATCAAGATCGATCTTCTGGGAGGCAACTTTCTTTCTAAGATAGTACCCGGCAGGCTCTTCATCCGTCGGATGAAAGCGACCAGGTGGGACAGTAGACTCGATTGACTCCATCATAGCGCAGCTGATGGTTTGTACTGTTTACTACTGCATCAGAATTCATCACCACTGCCATTAGTACCACCACCACCAACATCCGTTGAGAACTTATAAGTAGGCTAGCTAGCTGAAGAAAATGAAAACTGGGAAGAAAAGGTAAAAAAGAGTTGCCAACACATAGCGTTAATTGTTAAAGGGTAGAAAAGGAAAATAAAAAATGTAAATAAGAGGAACAATGAGGACTCTATGAATTAAAAAGGTGACAAGTGTTATCAGGGCAATCATCCAGCTCATTTGGTGAAGTGAGCAACTTTACCATTTCTCTGGTTGGATCCCGAGAATTATAATTATAAGCGCGTGTTACGACAAATTAGTAAAAAACAACCTTTAATTAGTTAATTAATTACCACATAAACTGATGATCAGGGTGAGAGACGATAAATTAATTAATTTATTTTCCCTAGATAATAAGGAATAATAGAAAGGAAATCATGAGGATTTGGTTTTTGATAAAAAAACCAGAGGAAGTTAGACTTGCTAATTTGTGCAGAGAGGAAAGGGGCTCTCAAAGAAACGGACAAGTAGAGGTTTGTGCTAATGATGTTGTCTTGTGTTGGTGAATGGTAGAAATGATGCGTCAGAACGGGGTTTTGTAGTATAATAACACTATTAATTTAATAATCAACTTTTTGTAGACCAAATATGTATACCTAAATATCAAAACAATATATAGTTTTTTGTACGTTGGTGTCACTAATGGTATAGAAGAAATTAACAAAAATTTAACTATGTTTTAGTGTATTATTTACACCGAATAAATGAAGCGTTGAATACATAACTAAGAATTCAATGTCTAGGTTCTAATAGATGTCGCGTATTGTATATATAAGTGCATGCTAAAAAATCTCCAGAAATTAAAGAGAACATTTGAATTTGGGAATTTTAAAAACGGAAAGGGAGGATGACGTGATCACAATTAAGCATGCGTTTCTCGAAAGGGAAAAGGGTTTTGGAAGCAAAAAGATAAGGACGACAGCGTTTGATTGGATCAAGCCTGCTAAGAGAAAAAGGATAAGAAAAAGAGAAAAGGAGAGACCACATACAGACTCTCTGGTCTAGAGTCTCTGAGTGTGAGACTAAGAGAGCTCATACTGCAGGAAATGGGGGAGTCTGACCCTCTTGTCTGTTTGTCGAAATTTCCATGGCAAAAATCGAGTCCTTTTTCTTTGATAAGGCTAGTACTCAACAAAAATGCTGCTGACTCATACCATACATACAAAAAGAAAAACAAATTAATTAAGAGCATGCATGCATTTTAAACCATCATTAGTGTTCTCTAGCAAATTAAACTCCATCAAGATAAGGCTTAATCCATGTGTTTTAATTAGTTAATCCTGACCTTAAACTCCAGGTCTGTATCTTCCTCTTCTTTTCCTCTCTCTAGCTTAGACTCTACAAGTTTCTTACCAATTAGATAGATCATGATAAAATGCCACTTTGATGGGTGCCTCTTCTAGGGACAGCTAGTGCTTCAAATAGCTAAGTCCAAAAGAAATCAATAGATCAGAATCATTTAATTTTTCATGATGAGCAATGATTCAATTTTTCATCAGGTATGTGAGACTAAAGTCTTGACCAAACAACCAGCATAATAGGTGTCGGCCTGAGGACTTGTTGCTCGAGTGGTGGAGAGTATTTATCCCTGAATACGAGACCAGAGATTGGATTCGCCTTCCTGAGCTCGAATACCTCTTCCTCTTTGGCCTCTGGGGTTCTTAACAAAAAGAAAAGAAGAAAGAGAATGAAAGAAAGTTTGTAGAAAGGATCAAGAAGGAAACCCTAGCTATACATATATATAGCTGCTGGGAATGGATCTTATATACATATTCATGTTTGGAAATTGGGATGCAAAATATTTGCATTTCGAAACTTAAAATTGATCGATGAGAAGGATAGAGCCTTCTGCCCAGGCTCCATCGTCTCAATGACCACAACAAACACAGAAGAAGATCATATATATTCCTAAAAAAGTTAATTAATTAACTTGTTGAGAATGACTAATGAGACGCTGGCTATACGCATTTTTGTATATGTTTAAGGAATTTTCCATGCAAACACAGACTAATTTGATTAAATAATTAAACTTACCTGATCAACTTTGGTGTTGGTGTAATTACTCGTTAAAAGACAGAAAGCAATGAAGAAGAAGACAAATTCAAGTAGAAGTAGTAGCAGAACTCCGTTGAACAATAGCAGAAAATAAATAAAATTTAGAGATGAGAGAGTTATAGAGAGAGTTTTTAAGAAAAAGAAATTCCGTTAGGAGGGAGAGAGGTGGGACAATATAAAGGGAGGAGGGAGGGAAGGACCCATTTCGATTGCGCATGTGGGTTGATGGTTGTCCACAAGTACCTGACGTCACTCGCCTAGCTTCCTACAGAAACTCCCTTTTTTCTTCTTTTTCTTTCTTTCCGTCCATATTCTCTTCTCACCATATTTAATTAATTTACAAGCTTAGTTTCTTTCCCAAGTTTAAAAGGCAACTTTCTTTGGGAAAAATCTTGGGTGGTACGTAACATTTAATGTATGGTCATTGAATAGTTTGATTAATTTACGGTGGGCTCGAATGAATCCTAAACTATTCAGCGATGCGTACCATTGAAGTTTGACCCCTTCCTTTGTTGAATTCTTAATTTTTAGTTAAAAAAAAGATTACAAAATGATCAACAAAGAAATCGTTAAAAATGAATCTCCTTATTGATGGGATAAGAGACCTTACATGGACTTAAAGGATTTGGCTACTCCCCGCCAGTGACCTTGGTGGTTTTATGGTGGAACCTCCAACTTTCTTTATGGTATCGAAGCAGGTTGTCACGTGTGAAACCAACGACCACACGCTCTCCACGTGAGACAAGGCTGATTGGAATTTGCCATACAAATCATAATCTTCCTTAACTATAATTTTAGCAGAAAATTGCTAAACTAGATACAAAGACTAATTGTGTAATGTGGTCTTTTCCTTTTTGTTTAAAAGAGACTAATTGGTGGTCAGAATCACGACATTTCACCTTTTGGGGGCGGGAAAGATTCATGGACATTCCAGCTTCCCAGCCACCATCGTGTTACTTTACCGGCGCCGGGGAATCTAACTTAGGACAAGCGGGTATTGGAATACGAGGTCTAAAATTTGCTGACAACGGCCACCCCTATGGTGGTTAGCGATTGTATTGTTGCCCAATTCCAATATTTATAGCAAATATATGTGGCTGAACTTTTAATAGTTATAGATAAACTTATCCAATTATGTTTCTTTCTAAATACGCCATTTACAATCCCTTCTAGTTTGGGCTATTCATAAATCAAGGATTTTTCTTTCTAAATATCAATTTTTTTTCTTTCTAGTTCTTTTTTTATACAAACAACAGTGAAATACTCCTTTGTTAATCACTGATTGAGCGATGCAGAATTTTCATGAGTGAAAGTGGAGATCAATTTCTGCTTTTGAGTCCCGATTCTGTGATGCGAGTTGAAAAAATTGGACTTATTAAACTTTGAAAAATATATATTTCCCCATATATATTATGTGACAAAACTATTTCACATATTGTTTAATTGAAATATTTAAATAAATCAAACATTTCAATTGTAAAAATAAAACTACCTGAAGCCCTTTTAAGTGTAGGTCTATATTAACTACATGGATACATGGGTTGGGCCCACTTTTGTTTTTGTTATTTTGCATTTTTGAAGGCTTGGTTACCTCAACAAAACAACAAAACCTATAATTTATTGTTTTGTCCCAGCTCCAGTCTTTACATGGGCACTGTGGATTTAGCTATAGTTAATTACAATTTACAAATAAACTCACTAATCACTCGTGAGTGCAATAATCATTACTATTAATTAATTTGGGTGCAAAGAATTTGATCATGATCGTGGTGTGTTTGTGGTGTTGTTACTGTCCCGTTTTGCCGTGACTACTATCTTCCATTCTTCCTCCTCACACGGACCCCCACTCTGAAAGCTTCATGTTATCTTTCCACTGCTTCTTCTTCTTCCTCAACTTCTCGTAACAAATCATTACGAAATAAATATTTTACACACATTCCTTAATATTCTTATTCTCGCTTCAATCAATAATCCCCACAGCAGTCGATTGCTTTAAGTTCGTTTCAAAGTCCAAACATTCTGACTGACACACCTGCCACGTTCGCCTATTTTCCACAACCTCACGCCATGTGTTGCCGCCAAATAGAAAGAGACGTTTTCGGCTCGGCTCCCTCGACTCACGCACATGGCTTCGTAATCATATTGAAGCTGCATGCAAATTCACCAAAAACTCTCTAGGCTCGAGTGTAGGGATTATATTGGAAAGACAACATAGCATTCATTCTATTCTATGTGCAGCACCTTATTTACTTCTTGCTATTGACTCATTTTACATATTTTATAAATTAGCCAAGAACAATTCGTTTCTTAATTATCATTTTTATATAAAAGTTTATTGAATAAGAAATTGTTTAGACATATATGTATATGTGTGTGTGTATAAAGTTACTTAATAATAATAACATCCAAGAGCGGATGTACATTGGAACCAAGAGTGGTCCTAGGACCACCCGGAGGCAGAAACACAAATGTGAAGGTCCTCTGGGGACCCTCCGAATATTTGAAATACAAGTCCATTTGTGTACCACAGTGTTTTTTTGATGTAATGTTTCTTTGAGTATATCCTCGATAGCACTCAGCAAGTTGAGTGACATCACTCTCGACAAATGCATCGATAGCACTCATCAGTTGCTGGAAAATGTAATATATGTTGACATATGCGCAACATAGTTCAGGTTGACAACAGCAAGCCCACCAAATATTACCCAAAATGCCTTAATGAATAAAAGCGAATGTTTTTGCACCAGCATTAACATCATCAATTTGTTATATACATACCAGATAATTAAATGATTTATGATATAATTATTATTTTATATAAATGATTTTTTAGGATTAAGAAAATCAATTTCTTTGATTATGAGCTTTATACGACAAAAATAAGTTAGACACAAAGGGGTTGACAAAGTGGTGCACTCATGAATGGATACAAGTATTTTCCATATTGGGAATGATAGCATTTTGGTCATTTAAATTGGTATTCCACTTCCGTTTAGGGGTTGCAAATGATTTGATGTCTTTGTGGACAGAAGTATTTTTGGAGAAGGAATTGAGTAGAAAGAAGGGAAAGCATAGTGAGAGACATTCAGAAGCAACCAACGTGTGACACTGTCTGTGGACAGTGGATGGGTTTTAGGGTTTTTTGGTACTACTTTACGTAGAAGATAAACAAGCAAGCAAACACACATAAATATTTCCTAAAGACTAAGGTAAAGACCAACTGCTTTTCTTCTTTGAGTACCAAAACAAAATAAAACAGTCAACTGAATTAAGTACCATTTTCATTAAGAAAAATACATGTGCTCGTAATTTTTGTAAATTATTTAATATGTTCATAGTCTATTAATTAAAAGTCTATTAAAATTAATAAATTATGTTTATGAGTTGGTCAATTGTTCCGCGCGGTGATCATTTCATGTGTGTACGGTCTAATTTGTATGCAGGGCATCGATCATCTTGATCAGCATCATCATCATCATGTAGGTTGATTGTATGATTTGGTTAAGGCATTTGAACAACTAAAATAGATGGGAGGAAGTATTGCTTACGTGTCGTCAACTATATAAGCTTGTGTAATTATATAAATCTAATAGTCTAAGACTTTTATTATTAAAAATTGTGTCTTTTTATAATGTCACTTGGTTTGTCCTCTCTATACATACATATACATACATACATAGATATAGTATGTATATATGTGATTTCATAAAGGGAATATTCTACGATACTAACATAAAAATTATTTACAGGTATCCTTTGTTTTAATAAAGTATTATAATCTTCAAAGTTTATTGTCTATGTTACATAATAATGTGTACTACCAATGTTGATTGGTACACAATGAATGTCTTATTATAGTATAGAATTGGACGCTATTAAATTACATATTATAGTTATTCACCTTTTAGATCCCTGCAAGTCACACATAATGATACAACATGACATTAATATTTAATGTCGAAATTACAAGAATCGTGGAATTACACTATAATCGTTAAAGTTTACATTCTAATATTACATAATATCAGTAAGATTATAATTAATAACACAAAATGGCATTGTTAAAAATTATAACAGATTGATTTTACGTTTGTGAATATATATATGTAGCATGTATGTATGTATTCAAGCAATTAACAGGAATGTAAAACCAATATTCCCCGAGAAGGCAATAGCCAGTTATAGGATTCTGGTGTATACATCCTAAAGATTAAACCAGTCCTGGCAGTACTGTGGTCATGCATGTTTAGTCACAATAATTTTTGATAGTATAGTGAGGCGGGGTCTATATTCTAGAAAATGATGTCAGTTCAGTGGGGGTATCTCCATGGACCAAACAAGTACGTGGTTTCATCTCCTTGTTTGTTGATCGATATGTGTTACTGATTGCTATCATAAGTTCGCCAACTAACAACAACTCATCATCGATGGTGTTCTTTGAAAGATACCTTGATCTTTGAGAGATTTTTTATGAAGTTACAATTTGGACTACTTTCTGCCGGAAACATAGATTTTCCGATAATTAAAAGTCACAATCGTATCCCACTAAATCCTTTTAGTTATTTTAGTTTTTGTTACTGATGAAACTGGTTTCCAGAATAGATCGGATTTATTGCTTTGATAAGGGTTTTGGCAGGGATGATGGGTTGGTGCTGATGGGGGGTCAAAAGTTGAGATTTAGGAATATCTTGGAGTTATGCAGCGAAAAATTAGATAAACTCAAAAGCATTCGCAGCGCATCCGACCGGATGGCCTGCGTGGACACCCAAAAGTTGGGTGTGCGCTGACACCATATGAGGTGACGAGCCAATTTAGAAAGAAATAAGAATTTAATTTGGAACAATTGAATGAATTTGAGGTCATAGTACCTAAGGTTTAATGCAGTGGGAAGAATAAGTAAAGTAAATTGTTGTACAAAGCACTAAATACAAGTACGAGAATACAAGTATCAAGAATGATACACTTGTCGCCCTGCCGCCTCGATGTCGGCGATCAGGCCACTAAACCACGGAGGGCAAAGCAGAGAGAAGAGGTGAGTGGGCCATAAATAGTTATTTTGTGAAAACCTTTCCTTTACATCAATAACCCCTCGCCATCAAAATCAAGTAATTGATCGGAAAACCATTTCGGAAAACATACTACAATAGTAGGTGAAAATTAGATGAAATGCGGAAATATTCCTTCACCCAGTCAAGAAGCAGGGGAAAGCCACCGTTCGGTAGAATACTTTACACAGAAAGTTCGTAAAATAAGGATATACGGCTTAGTAAGTAAATAAAAACCTCAAGTGGCATCGGTGAAAACAGTGGTAAAATCACAATACAAAGGAAACATAAGATAAACGCTCGTTTAGGTATGGCAAACACACGAGTTCATACGGATGTGATACATTATGAGCAGTGCAAAGAATATTATAAATAGCAGTACGCTCTTGTACTACAATCACGTGAAGGTGGCGACTACAGCGCATCTGGCAGTTTCGAGTCGCCAAGGCGACCTAGAGCAGGCGGCTTTTCTTGTACGGATCCATAGCGAGCGTATTGGTGCGTGTGAACAATCACGTGAAGAGGCTGATGCAGCCGGAGACAGTACAACTAACACCGTATAAGCATTCCTAGTTGAGCGATGTAGAAAACATACCGCGGAATATTTTGAATAAAACAAGGTGGGGTAATTTCCCTTTAAGGGATAAACCTCAAAATAGTCATAATATAAGGTATTCTCAGGTGCGTACTAGGAATACCAAGCTTATACAAAATCGTGAAATACCAAGAATATACCACAAGGGTACCAAGGTATAGAAATACCAGCCTAAAAGAAATGCTAAAGTGAACCCACAAATACGGTAAAAACGGTACTAATACCAAGGTTCACGAAGTCGGCCCATGGCATGAAATAGGTATAAAAACCTCTAAAAATAGGGCCGGTTCGATACTAGCAATACGGCGTATAAAATAACATGGAAGTCACCAGAGTGCCAGAGTGTAAATTCCCAGAGAAGTGGAAATATAGGCAAAAGCACACTAATTTTTAAATACTTGACAAAATATGCAGTCGATCTAGTAGACCAGAAGTAAATACCACGAGAAGTGCGAGGTCTGCCCAAAATCTGGGAATAAATAACCAATTTAAAATCATTTAATAGTGTAGGCATAATCAAATATAATTTCCCAAACTTTAAACACATTTAAATAATATAGGAAAGGGCCCACTCACGAGAGAACATTGCTTGGAAGAAGCCCAAAAGTAAGTCCTCCGGCATGCAGATTTTAAGGCCTATTTTAGAACACGAGATTAATCAAGTGATGAAAATCACGAAGAAAGCGATTCGAAAACCAGCGGAGTTCGGTGGAAACCCCAAAACGCGTAAGTGATGGGCGGCCGTCCGCACCTGACGCCATTTATTTTCAGCGCTTGTTTGCTGCCTTCATTTCGTGAGTCTGCGATGCCTTCCGCTGGCGCGCCGCCGCGCCGCAGTGGAAGGTTTCCGCGTCTGCGGCCGCAGGCGTCTGCCCGATGCTGTCTGATTATAGTTAACGGAATATTCTAACGGCGTTAGAATATTCCGTTAATATCTTAGTTGGAATTATGGATGGAATATTCCTTGGAATATTCGGTCCGGCTTCCCGGTTGAAGCAGGTTCTTTGACATCGGCATGACCGATCCCGGCAGTTTCTTTGGCGTCGCGCGGTCACCCCTAACCTTTTTCCGGTCCTTAGGAAGAAGCTGGAAAATTAGCCAGAAATTTCTTGAAATTTTCAAGCTTGCATAACTCAACTGCTTCATTTCAAAGGCCAAATTGGACGATTCAAGTGCAAAATGAAGCTAGAAGTGAGAGAATAAGATTTTTACCATTTTGGGGGCAAAAAACTGGCAAGTAGCTGAGGGTGAAGGAAGCCACGATGCAAAGCGGACAAACTTGATCTCCTGAGTTCTCGGCCAGTGTATGCATCAAGGCTTGAGCAGGTTCTGGGACTTCCGGGAGTCCAATGGTGATTTTTTGATGAGTTTTGGGCTCCGATTTCAACGAGAAAGGCAGGTGAAATTTAAGGGTTAGTAAGGAAATTTTTCTGGGTTACATTTTTACGGGTTGCGGTCGAGGTTCATGAATTTGGGGTCGACGAGGATGATGATGATGCGTGATCTCACTGATAAAAAAGATTGGCTCTCGGTGAGAGGGAGGAGAGAGGCACGGGGTGCCTTGAGAGATTTAGGAGGTTTTTGTTCTTTGTTGTTTTTGTGTTGCGAGAGAAGAAGAAAGAGGAAGGGGACACGAATTGAGGCCCGGACAAAATCGAGGAAATCTGGGATAGGCCACATGGCTGCGATTAAATGGAGCTGACCAAACAATCCAAGCGCCCAAAAATTAAAAATCTGAGCGTTAACGAAAAATCAGCGCGTGGAAAATATTCGTTAGATGCGAGCGGCGTCCGCTTCGCGTCTACTGCGTTAAGTAGCGGCGAGCACGTCAGAAAATACAAATGGAAGCGTTAAATGCGATTACGACGCAAAAGTCAACCAAAAAGTCAACCAAGGAGCCATCGTCATTTCACACTTTAGAATAAAATAGTATTTTAGGAACAGGATGTAACAATTCCTTATATTCGTTTGTGGTTTTGCAAAGAAGCACTAAATAGTATTATTTAATCAACGAGTTCTATGATTTCGGATGGTGCAGTGGTCGGTGGCGGCCAAGTTTGGCGCGGATGAGAAGTGGGCAAGAGGATGAGTGATTATAGTGTCACTATTTCTAGGAAATAGTGGTTATCATTTCTAGAAATAGTCAGGTTTCTAAATGAGTACTATTTCTAGAAATGAGTGAGCACTATTTCTAGAAGCTTGTATTGACTATTTCGAAATAATGTCCAAGCAGTCAGTACATACTTTTAGAAATAGATTTTGGACATGAAGGTTTTAGAAACAGTATGTACATACTTTTAGAAATAGTTGGCATAATATATAAATAGTTATGTGTATTTGTTGAATTCCTTTTAATTTTTGAAGCGCCCAACCACATATGTTATAAACAGGAGTATTGGGCTGATTATAAAAATAAAATAAAAAAATTTCATTTTTTTTCCCTTGTGGTATTTGGATTTTAATCATTTAATGGCATATTTGTAAATAATGAAAGTTTCAATGGCATTTTCGTAATTAAAAAGTGATAGATTTGGGCAAAAAAAGTTTGGATTTTGTCATGGGCAAATTGGGAAAAAAAAATTATAGCTTGTATATTGGGCTTTGCTTCCGACATGTGAGCCTTTTTGTTTTTTGTCATGTTGTGGTAAAGTTTGTCCTTTTGATTAAAATTTTTATCCTTTTTATTAAAGAAAGTTATTAGGGTGCTTTTGGTTAAGAAAAAGTTTAAAATTGTTCTTTTAATTAAAACTCCCTATATTATGTTACATCCCGTTCCGGAAATAATATTATTTTATTCCCGGAGGTGCAAAATGACGATTTTGCCCTTGGTTGACCTTTCGGTTGACTTTTTGCGTCGTAACTTGTACGACGCATTCACTTGTATTTTCTTGACGTGCTCGTCGGTACGAACGCGTAGACGCGAGCCGTACGTCGTTCGGACTCCGAACGAATATTTTACGGGCGTTGATTTTCGACGTTTCCCGTAATTCAAATTTGGATTGATTGGGCTGGGGCCCAATAGTCTGCAGGCCATGTGGCCTTGTCCCCTGCCTTTTTGACTCTCTGTCCCTCACTCTCTCCCGTGTTTTCTCTGCAACACAAAACAACAAGGAGCAAAAGCTCCAAAATTTGTTAATGGCACTGTGGCCATTCTTCTACCTCTCCCCGAGCTGCCACCAAGCCAAATTCTTGACCAAATCATCACCATCATCATCTTAATCTTCGAGGAACCCAGAAACCCGAGCAAGCTTGCAAACCCAGAAAACTGGGAATTTGATCAAGGCACCCGAGAATTTCCCTCGGCCTTTTCTCGGTGATTTCAACCTCGAATCACCTCCAAAACTACACCAATGGACTTCTGGGAACCCTGGGATCACAACCCAGGGCTTGCGTGTGAAGGAGACCTCGAGATCGACGAGTTTCAATTTTGTCCGAAACTTTGGAGCCAAATTCCGGCCACCTCCGGCCAGTGACCGGCCCCCAAATTGGTAAATTCTGAACCTCCTCACTTCTAGCTTCATTTTGGTACTTGAATCGTCCAATTTGGACTTAAAACGAGGAAGTTATGAAGCTTTGAAAAATCCCCAGAATTCCGGCCAATTTTCCAGTTTCCGGCACGGCGGCCGGCGGCGGCGCCGGCGACCGGAAAAAGACCAGCGTCGACCGGCGCTGACGTCATCGGACCGAATTGGACCGGCCTTGCTGACGTCAGCAGACCAGTTCAGACCGGACTTGCTGACGTCAGCATTGACCGAACCGGCTTGAGCCGAGCCGCGTTGACGGCTTGAGCCGAGCCGTGTTGACCGGCTCGAGCCGAGCCGAGTTGACCGGCTGACCGGCTCAGCTGACCAGCTCGCGCGTGAGCCGCGCGTGGAGCCATCGGCTCCGATCTTCAAGCCGGGCGTGAGTGCGCGTGGAAGGTCCAAATCGTGTTCTGTTTTCACGGGTCGACTCGTGACGACGTGTACTACCTCGGGGTAGTATGCATGTTAATTTTTGAGGTGTTTTGGACCTCCAAATTGAGAAAGCAAGGGATAGGTTTAATTAATTAGTTAATTCGTTACCTTTATGAGGTTAATCATTGTACCGGTGATATCTCATATAGGTGAGGCCAAATGGCAGCGTGTGGCGGCATGTGCAACGACACACGGCGGCCCACGGCGGCGGTTTTGGGGTTTCCGACCTCGAAACTCCGTTTTCGGGTTTCCGAACGCCGTTTTCTTCGTATTTTCAATTACGTTATTAATCTTGGGTGTTCCAAAATAGGTTTGGCGACCCTTGGCGATCGGAGGACGTACGTTTGGACTTCCCGGCTTCGGTATTTGTGAGTGGGCCCTTTTCCCTACTATTAAATGTGTTTTATATTTGGGAAATTATATTGTGGTTTATTGCCTACATTAAATTGTGGTTTTAAATGGATATTTATATCATATTCTTGGTAGACCTAGTACTTCGTGGTATTCACTCGGTTTACTAGTTTCTGCTCGGTATTTCGGTAGGCCATGGAAATTAGTGGGCTTTGGGCCTACATTTCCATTTGGGAATTATACCATTAAATTGGTGATTCCGAATTATTTTGTACGCGTATTGCTAGTATCGATTCGGCCCTATTTTAGGGAATTTAGGGAATTAAGTATTTTAATTCCCTACTTGTACCTATTTGCGATTATGGGTTTTATACCTGTCTGACGGCCTTGAGCCGTATTTGGGTGAACCTTGGATATGGTAAATTCCTACCGTATTTTGGGTTCACCTAGCTTGCCATTAAGTTGGTATTTCTATACCTTGGTACCCATGTGGCGTATTCTTGGTATTTCACGTATTTTAGTTATACGCTTGGTATTTCGGGTACGACCCCCGAGAATATCATATATATTGATTAGTTTGAGGGCATCCCTTATAGGGAAATTACCCCACCTTATTTTATGTAGAGTATTTCCGTAGTATGTTTTCATACGCTCAATTAGGTTGCTTACACGGTGTTTAGTGTACCGTCCGGGGCCAGGACCAGCTTCACGTGATTGTTCACACGCACCTATACGCTCGCTATGGACCCATAGCAGGTGCCAGCCTGTTCTAGGTCGCCTGGGCGACTCGAACTCGTTGTGATGCGCATACGCGCCAGCTTCACGTGATTGTGTACACGAGCGTACT